>CAUZXS010003714.1:5000-80000 GCA_963585895.1 Sepioteuthis lessoniana
AGGCAACCAGAATGCATTTAAGCTGCTTACAAAAAAAAAAAACGTATTTAATCTTATAACTGTAGCCCCATTCGAAATACTTATCCAGAACTGCGAAAATCTGAGATAATGTACAAAATAAAAAATGTAGTACTATAATAGCTGCAACATTTACGTGCAAATGTAACTATAGTAGCACAGAGATAGTGTGAATGGAGACAGGTGAATGGTTGAGGTAAATTTAAGTTTGTCATCGAGTTCATTTTATTCAATAGTAATTATTTTATGCACTCGGAGCTAGCAAACAGCTATTTTCGTTTTGTAATTCCAAAGTATTGGGGGGGGGTCATGGTTAGGTGAAATGTCTCATGTAGCAGGTAATTAACACTTTAACGAGAGAGTGAGCAAAAAACAACTCCCGAGACCTTGTTAGGGAGAAAAGAACAAGTCTTAAATGACGTACTTTTGGCATGCGTAATGAAAACAATGACTGAAATTTACTCTCATCTGTATAGTAAGTCTAAATATTACAATCAAATAATTTCTTTTGCCATAACACTAGAGGTTTATTCTGGACAAGTCCCCGCCCCTCTCCGTTTCGAGGCCATACACCGACATTCAACATACTTAGGCGGTAGAATGTTAAATTTTAACATCCTTCATTGCATGGACATTAGAATTTATCAGTGTCCGTAGTTGTTGTTTTTTTTTTAACGTTAACACCCAACAAGACCTCAGAAATCACTTGTACCAATAAACAATCTCTTCTTATTCATTAAAGAACAAAATACAATAATCAATAAAATTATTTTAAAAACTGAATTTGACAAGGTTAGATTCGTTCTGTATTCATTTCACAAAAGAATGAGTCAAATAATGATAGTAAATAACTTTATAAAACTTCATAATTTGAACAAAATCCAATTTAGTTGGATTAAAATATTTCAGAGTATCATCATAACGTTAGTCTCGATTAAATGCAGAATAATTAAAACCTAACTTGAAAAGAATCTTAATTACTTACTTTCTTTCTTTCTTTCTTTCTTTCTTTCTTTCTTCACGAAATTAGTCTTTCGTGCCGCAGCTAGCGATGTGAATTTTTAAATATAATGATAGTTCTTATTGATTAGTCCAAGTGTTAATAACATCAGCCAATCAGCAAAGAGAATCGTTTTTTCCTCCTCCTCTTCTCACATGGTCTCGATAATGAGGTAAGTTAGTAATGGTTGACAGCTACAGTAGCAAACCTACTCCCTCAGTAAAAAGAAGTCATGGTGTCAAACACGCATATACGTGTGGCGCTTGGACAAATATCAGTAGTAAATATTGAGTCTTAATGGATGTCCCATCTAAGCAAAAAGCTTAGTAAATTACTATGTTAAGATTATGGCCGTCTCAGGTGGTGTTGTGGTTTGTACGCTAGACTAGCAAACCTACATGAGTGAGTTCGAGTCTCATTGGGTTGCCTATTCATACGAATTTAAGCCGCATCTAAATAAAAAGCTTAATGAATTACTTTTGCTAACTTTCTAAGGACGCATTCGGAGCTCTGTTCTCTCGTTCTAATCAAGACTGGCAGCAGTTGTGAGAATAAGACAACAATTATGTGACCCACCAAATGTTTTCGTCATCGTCTTTTATTGTTACCTTATTTTTAAATTCAAATGCAAGGTTTTTCGGAAATAAAAAGAAAATTTGGACGATACTGACGAACAGGTTTTGATCTATTTCTTGGAAGATGTTACATTCCTTATTAATTTATATCAACATTATGATTTCTTTATTCTACAAAACAAGGTAAGGCGTGAAACTAGACTCCTAAATCAAATGCATCTGATTGACTGCTTATTTGGATTAAGTTTCCATCCAACAATCAATCGAGTTAGCTACTTTAAATCAAAAAGTTAAAAGTAAACCTTAAATCAATTATAATTTTAATTTATTACATTAATAATTGTTTAGCTCGCTAAAACTCAAACTTTTCATCTTGAGAGAATTTAAACAACAAAGAAATAAGCATATTCTTTTCTCATTTCCGCTTATTTACATCATACGTGACTTTGGTGGGGGTTTGATTAAAAATAACTACAGTTGTCTAAAGTAGCTGTTGTATTCGAAGTTATCTCCCCTACACCGAGAGGTTTCCCCGAGGGACAGTAGCCATTTTGGTACTAGCAGCTTCTTACTTAAATAAAATTATAAAAAACCACATCCGCGTCATTATCAATTTACTTCAACTGGCGACGAAGTGACAAGAACCACACAACGACAAAAAAAAAATGCCTTTCTCGAAGTCTACTTTTCCGGATGTTTTCGACCCAAGCTTACACGAGTAGAACACTTATCAGGCTTTTAACGACTGCATCGAAGTCTGGGAAATGTCTTATGTTGCTTGTATTGGAGAAATAATAGAAGATGCTTATGAACTCGTCCAACTGTAACACAAAGCCAAAGTTTTCAGAATGTGCGTTTCAAAGCGAATTCAACCTGGACTTATCCCAACTCAAACAAGCAGGTTTTAACACTATGGTGCAAAGACTCTGCAACAGGTACAGGCCTACACAGAACCAAGTACTTCTCCATTACCAGTTTCATGGCCTCCGCCAAGAGCCCGGAGAAAAAATCAACTCCTTTATTAATAAGGTAAGACAACATGCCAATAAATGCTCCTTTAAATGTACTAACCCCAACTGTACAGAATAATTGAAAATATATGAAACTCTGATACGTGACCAAACAATAATAGGTACCTCTATCAGAAGCATCTGAGCAGATGCCTTAGAAAAAGGACATGAGCTCGACGCCCTTATTACCCAAGCCCGTCAAATCAAGGCCACTGAAGAAGCTGTCAGAAAACTAGATGCTGATAAAGAAGCCACTGCCCTTACAGCTGGCCTTACTGAAATCCAGGTTTATGACTCAGGATCAGACTCCAACAGCCAGGAAGTCTCTATAAATAAAATCGGCAAAAAAGGAGGAAAATACTCCTTACGCAACCAACAAAAAAACAAACAATTTCAACTGCCAGAAACAACATCCAAAAGGTGATGTTTAGTCTGTGGGAACCCAAAATGTGATTGTGGACCGACATGTCGAACACAAGGCAGATTCTGCAACATTTGTGGCAGGAAAAACCACTTCTACTCGGTATGCCTGACACATTACAAGGATATCTCCACATTAACAGTCATTGGTGCTACCACAATAAAAGACACACACACAACAAAAAAATTAAATTTCACCAACATCACGCTTGAAGGATGCCAGATCCATGCCATGATTGACACAGGCGCAGAAGCTAATATAATCCTGGAAAGCCATGTACCCAACAAGATCAGATGTTTCACAAAAACACTCATCCAACTTCAACCATATGGTAGTAAACAGATCACCCCCAAAGGTGAATTCACAGCACATACACACTGGAAAGAGAAAAAATGAAAATCAACATGGATTGTTATTGATGATGCTGACCTCCCGGAAAAACCCATCAACTTGGTGTCATGTAACCGAGCAGAATCACTGGGTATAATCACCTTCAATACACCCAGTATGGAGATAAAAGGAAGCCTAATCAATTCTATGGGAACCAAAACAACGTCAATCGATGATGCTACTGAACTAACAAAATCTGTTAGACCTCCCATTGCCCGCATCATCACACAACACCCATCAGTATTCTACAGTTTAGTAAAGATGAGGGCTGAACCCATCCAACTGCATATAAAGCCTAATGCATCACCTATTATACAACCCCCAAGACCAATCCCATACCATTTAAAAGACACATTTGATGATGCAGTCCATAAAATGAAAGCAGATGATGTCATCAAACCACATCATGGGCCAGTAACATGGCTATCTAACCCAGTACTCATACCAAAAGCAGATGGTTCCATGAGAGTTACAGTAGATCTAAGGAATCTCAACAAAGCACTATAAGACACTCACCTCCCTATCCCCAAGGTCGATGACATCAAGCCCATGTTTACTGGAAAATCTATATTCAGTAAACTAGACCTGAAAACAGCCTTCCATCAGCTTGAGCTATCAGAAGATTCCCGAATCTTGACTGTATTCCACGCTGGAGACCACCTAATGCGGTATAAAAGACTCACTATGGGAACTCTACCAGCATCAAGTGAGCTCAACTCCTGGCTCGGCCCCATCATCACCAACATTCCAAATGCTGCAGTCATCCAAGACAACATTGTCGTAGCTGACAAGGAAACACATTACCAAACGCTAGAAGCAGTCATTACAGCTCTTGAAAAAGCAGGACTAACAGTCAGCCCCAACAAATGCATCCTTGGTCAGCCAGAAATCCCTTTCTGGGGATTTAAAGTCAACAAGAATGAGATAAAACCAGACCCAAATAAAGTCGAAGCAGTATAAGAAGCTGGGAAACCAACATCCAAAGATGAACTGCGATCATTTCTCTGTGATCAGATCGAATGGCACCTTCATCCCCGATCTTGCAAACCTACATGAACTGACAAAACAGAATGCTGTTTTCAAATGGACAGAAAACCATGAAAAAGAGTTTCAAAATATAAAAGACACATTTACCACTGATGTGCTCCTCAGACACTACAACACAAACAAAAATACCTTTATCTTTGTTGATGCTCACTTCACAGGTCTCTTCGCAATCCTTGCTCAAGGCCAGTCCATAGAACAAACAAAAGCTGTCACACTCGCATCACGAACCACCACGGCCACCAAAAAGAACTACTCTCAGTTAGACCTGGAGCAACAGCTATTGACTTTGGTTTCCACCAATTCCACCATATCCTAGCTGGCGGCTCACAAGTTACTGTGGTCACTGACCAACAACCACTCCAATCACTCTGGAGATCCTAGAGGAAATCTTCGGCTCGAATTGAAAGAATCCTCCTACATCACCAAGACATCAACCACTGTGTCATATGGAAAAAAGGGAAAGAAAATCTGGCGGACTTCATAAGCCGACATGCAATACACAAGCTACCTCAACGATATGCCAAAGAAACCAAGGAACACCAAAAACTACTGTTCCTATTGCACAATACACCCCTCTTCTCAACTGTTATCACCAGAAAATGCTTACATGAAGCACAACTCAACGACACAAATCTAACACGACTATGTCATTTCATAGCTATCAACCAGCCCACACACAATGACCCCACCCTACGAGAATATCACAGACTCTTCTGCGAGCTGTCAATTGAAAATGACATCATTCACAGAGGTGACCAAATGTTCCTTCCAAAGAGCCTACAGCAGGAAGCCATCTTCCTAGCCCATGAGGGATCACACCCAGGACAGGATGCTATCAAGCGCTGCCTCGGAGAGCACATTTCTGGTTTCTCGGGATGGATAATGCCATAAAACTCCAGGTGGAAAACTGCCGTGAATGCCAAATAACAACAGCATCACCAATAAAAGCACCTCTTACATCCACCCTAATTCCTGAGAAACCCTGGCAAAATATATCAATTGACTTGTTCGGCCCCCTCCCAGACCAAAGGCACATACTGGTGGTACACTGCAACCTCAGTTGATTTCCAGATGCAAAAATTGTTCGCTCAACCGGAGCCCAATATTCCTCCCAGAACTTTGGCAACCCTGAATGTCATAAATGCGACAATGGACTACCATTCAATGGACTAGAATTCCATAACTGGTCCACAAAACAAGGTATAAAAATCCAAGCCTCATACTGCTATCATCCACCAGGAAATGAAGCTGAATGTTCATGAAACCACTAAAAAAGGCAATCCAAATCGGACTTGAAAAACGTCACCCAATCCAGGAAATCATTGATGAGCTTCTCCATGACTAATGTTCTACTCCACACCCTGCCACTGGATTGACACCTGGAGATATGATGCTCAGAGGTGGCTACCGGACAAAGTTTCCTCAACAACCCAACCCCACTGAAAACCAAATCCAGGAAGCAAAAATCCATGACAGTCACAGGAAAGAGGTCGCCAATGCCAAGATTAATGCTTCCTGTTGGCAAAAATACCCCAAGATCATCCAGGGAGACAAAGTTTTGGTGAAGCGATCATCAAAAACAAATAAATTTGTATCCCAATTTAACCCAACACCACACATGGTAACTGATGTACGAGGTAGCTGCTATGAACTAGTTGCAGACAACGACCACAATAACGTGCACACCATCTTCAAACATATCAGTGACATAAGATTATACAAACCCTATCAACACCCCCAAAGGTATCACCCCCACCCACCCAGTCCAGACACAAATATAGCTCCCTAAACAATACTCCTGCCAACCCCACTTTTAATGACACTGCTAGCCCATACACTGCCCCATTTGGTCCGGATCATACCTCTTATAACAAAACTGCAACTATCCCCATATCAAGACCAACAAATACCAACACACAATAAATGAGAGAGGTGGACATAATAAGCTGAACACTACACTACCCGCAAAATATGGGATTTCCTTTTTTCAAAATAAAACCGTGTAAAGAAAAAAAAAGTGTGTACATATAAAAGAAAGTTAGACGACCTGAAGGCTCCCTTTTCAAAAGCTACTATACAAGTTTGGGGGGGGCGCTACTCCTTTCCCTAGATTCCACCACTTATTCTTGATACATACCTTATAATGTTGAGTGTTCATCAAAAAGGTATCTAGAACCTTTTTTTTATTTTTGGTATGACTTGACCTGGGATTGAACCCCGGACAATTGGCAATCACTCAACTCACTATATATATATATATATATCGTAAACCATATCTCCACCACCCACCAAAAAAAAAAAAATGGCTGCTAATGTGAGATGAAGGGAAGTAATAGTTTTTTATTTGAATTTTACAATAAAAATTGAACCTTGAATTTGAAAGGAAAAATTAGATTATATAATTTTCTCTTTTTTCGATTTAAACTAATTTTAGACTCAACACAATTTTTTTAAATTTTTCACCCCCTTCCCTGAAAAAGATTATTTTTTTCATTTTATAAGTTGGGATTCACAGTCTAATTCAATAATCACCTATTTCCGGAGCATTGATTTAAAAAAAAAAATTTATAGTCTGGCTGCTTGTCTTTTTCAACAATAACTTTTCCAGAAATCATGATCATTATCCATTGAATCTATATGAAAGTGAACTCCCCAATAAAATCTTTTTTTTTCCAAAAAGAAAAATTGCTGTAAGTTAAAGGGCTTAATTATTTCAAATCACAAAAAGAAAAATTACTAGAAAAAAATTTGCCAATGAACTTGAAAATTCACGGAAAATTTTTAACACTTTTTTTTTAATAAATAAGATAAAAAAAGACATTAAAGATGAAAATGCAACTCACGTAAAAGAAGAAAACCAGATGATAAACTTCTTGTTATTATGATATTGTTTTTATGGTTTGTTATTTCTCAAGTTTTATGTTAGATTTATTGTAGTCAACCGACTACTCATAAACCAAATAAAACAAAATAAACAAACCCCACTTCCAAGAAGGGATGAGTCTCTGATGTCGTCAGCCAATAGTATTTAAGAACGAGTCGTTAAGGAACCAAATCGCTCCGCATAGTACGTCTTTTTAAAATTCAGCCTGTCTTTCTAAGGACAGTCCTAAACTAATGGACAAAATAGGTAGTAATTAAAAAAACATGGTCAAAGTAGAATGAATTTTCTCACTATTATTTAGTAATAATAAGCAACCTCATTCTACTTAGACCACATTGCATAGTAGCGCACAGAAGGTAAAAAAGCAGCAGTATCAAACTGGGTCAAATAAGTTTGGCTGGACATCAGCCAAGGGTGCAGTAGAAATTAGATTCTCTCTTGGTCATTCTACGACCGAAGCCTAATCAGCAGCAGCTGCCCATGAGGACTGCTCAAGGCTTCCCCTAAAACTGACATCCTGATTCCAGCCCCAGACGACGCAGGAACATTGCCAGCCTCTCAACTTAAAAGCCCTTTTCTGGGCATCTCAGAAAGTCTATCCAAACACCTTCTGAGACAGCACAATGCGGCAGACACATCTATCAGCCCTTTCTGGAAAGGGCTGATAGATGTGTCAGAAAGTCTAACCTAATACCCTCTGAGATGGCACCAGCAGCTACCTTCTTGCACCAGCAACCACTTCCCTGCAGCAGCAGCAACAACTACCACTCCTGCACTGGCGACCACTTCCTTTCCAAAGCTGCTACCAGTCCTGCACTGGCAACCACCTTCCTGCAGTAGTGGCCACCTTCCTGCACCAGCAGCTACCAGCCCTGCTCCAGCGTCCACCTTCCTGCACCAGCAATCACCTTCCTGCACCAGCAACTACCAGCAGCAACCAGTCCTGAACCAGCGACCACTTTCTTGCACCAGCAACTACCAGCAGCAACCAGTCCTGAACCAGCGACCACCTTCCTGCACTAATAGCTACCAGCCCTGAACCAGCGACCACCTTCCTGCATCAGCAGATACCAGTCCTGAACCAGTGACCACCTATCCAATGACTACCAGTCTTGTACCAGCTATCCAGACCTGCACCAGCGACTATATCCTTCTCCAACAATCACCATTTGACCGTGGCGATTATTCGCCATACACTATTCCAATTTATGATTCGCCATGATAAAGTTTGGTCTTCTGAAGCAGCACCCTTGTTTTGTCATTCTTGCCTAGTTTGTTGTCAATCACTTATATTACAAAGGTTTGTGGGAACCAGTATATTTATCGACCTCCACAACAGATTTATGTTGTGTTTTCATTAAAAAGACAATGGTGAATTGTTTTATTTTCATGTTCAAAAAGAATACTTGTTCGGTAATTAAAATTGAATTAAAATGTGAAAGTGATCCCCTCTTTTAAAATATGAAATAGAGGGGACTGGAGGATTGCGGTGAGTTTGAGGGTCTAAAATTTGTTCAAATCGGAAAAAGAACAATAAAAAATTTTAAAGTATTAATTTTTATAAAAAAGGGAATCTTTTCACAGAAAATTAAACAGCTTTTTGGAAAAAATAAAAAGACAAATGAACTATTTATTACCAAATAAATAAAAAAGAGTTACACAGTTTTGAAGGAAAATATTAATTGCTAAAATTAACTGCTATTTTAGTGACCAGTCAAAAAACTGAATCAAGTAATGATGATACAAATTGTTTCGAAAAAACATTGGGTCACATATGAATTACAAGAAACTGGCATGTCTTCAACAAACAAGGGTACTGATACTTACAACTCAAAAAAGGAGCGTTGTATGAATGGAAAAAAAGTCTCTTAGGCAAAAAATATCTCTTGGGAAAACTTGTTCACTTTTCCGTCAAAAATACAGCAAATAATGCAGACACATTCTTTCAGCACTTGTAGATTCAATTATACACCTCAAGGTCTGATTCAAGACTGCACAAATTCACGGATAGGGACAACAGCACATTTCGCCTGGAAGAATACAGCACATCAGAGCAGTTCTGGAAGACTACGTGGTTAGAGTCAAGATAGCACAAATTCACAGATATAGGTAAGAGTATATTTCTCCAGGAGAGGTCTAGCACAGCAGCTAAATTCCTGAGGAGTTTACTCCCTCTTCATTATTTTCCCTAAATTGTAGGGAGCACCAAAACTTAAAAACCAGCACATCCTGCGAAAATTCATAGAACTAGAAAAATAAGGTATTCTCTGCTTTGTGGTTTCAGCCGAAAAGTGTTATTCTCTCAGTAGGCGATGTCAGTTCCAAAAAAATCCTTCCAACGGTGACAACCCTGAAAGTCCGTTCCTATTACAAGATGTTCCTATTACAATAAAATAATTCCAACAATATATATATATATATATATATAAAGTAAAATATATTTGAATAAACTTATATATATATATATATATATAAATATATATTTATGAACTAATATACATATGTATAAACTTATATATATATATATATATGAAGAAAGAAAATTCAAATAGGTGAATTTATTATGATAGGAAGTCAGCGTATTTACTTTCATATATATATATATAACCTAATATATATATTTATTGAATATGTATAAAAAAACTGATATATATATATATATAAACTAATATATATATATATATATATAATATATATATATATATAAACTAATATATATATATATACATATATATATATATACAAATTGTCTGATCATGGTAATTGCGGCCACCTCCAGGTTATAATAATTACGCGGAAGCGTATTTCCAATCCTCCTGGGAAGACGTGGCTCTGGAGGTGACCGTGTCCTCTGTAAAGAATACGGATGTAAGTTGCAAGAAACATCCAGGTTAATCGGCGTCGTAATTACCATGACTTGTTAATTTGGCATCACTTGTGTGCGATGTGGTAGAATTTCGGCTCTGCATTCTGTGGTCGCTGGTTCGATCTCCAGTATACGCCGCTGATGAGATATAATAAGGCCGAAACAGCTGTCCAGCGTTTCTGTATGTCGCACACAAGTGTTTGCTGAAATTTCTGATCATGGTAATTCAATTCACAAAATAATTTCTCTACTGAAAATGAAAAATGTATATATATATAATATGATTAAAATAACTCCTACTTGACCAAGATCGAGTCTACCTAGGCTTCACTAAATGGCTCTTCAGGATTGCTCGGGTCAAAACAATCTTTAAGACCCGTTTGATGAAACCTTGGTAGACTTGCTCTGGGCCATATAGAAATTATTGTCGTAATATTAGCTCTATCTCAGGTATTGAGCACTTTATCACGTTTTAGCTTTGGTAATTCTGTTGGTATTTTTTCTTTTGACTAGACTTACGTACTGCTTGATTATTTTCAAGTAGCATGCATGTTTTTTGTCTTTTCTTTTTTACGAAATTTTTTTCCCATATATCAGCTTGTAGAATTTGCAAATTGTACAATCTTGGTTTTTTCCCACCGACAGAATTATAGATTTAATATCATCATGATCATCATGTCGCACCACCCGCACGGATATCTCTGACCCTCTCTCGCCACTCCTCCCTATCGTTCATCGCTTCTGGTAGGTCCTCAGGGCTGCATCCCGTATTCTCACAGAGCTGCTGTATGTAGGTTCGAGCTGGTTGTCCTGCTTCTGCACGGCCATATAAGGGGGTCCATAGGAGAACGTTACTTATGAGCTCGTCCCTGCTTCTCCAACAATGTCCTGCATGCCTGGCTCGTCTAACTTTGATAGTTTTCGTGATGGGAGGTAGGTGGTCGTACAGTTGGTGCTTTGTGAGGTGTTGCCTCCAGGACTTGTTCAAAATTGCTCGCAGCATTCTTGTGTAGTTGCTGTCAAGCTTTTTCTCCATACATTTAGTTAGCGTCCATGTAGTGCATCCATATAGCAGTATCGACACAACCGCTGCCTGGAAGAAACTGCGTTTCATTTTATCGGTCAGGTCTGACCGATATGACCGATAGCTTATCGATAGCTGCCCATGCCTTCATTAGCTGCGTGTCGGTGTCTTTTTCGGTTGATGAGACACAAATGATAAATATATATAAAAACTAATATATATACGTATGTATACATATATATGAAATATATATAAAAACTAATATATATATATATATATTGAATATATATATATAAAAACTAATTATACATATATACGTACATATATATATATATAAGCTCAAACTAAAACAAAAATTACTAAAAATGCAAACAGACAATACAAATAGTGACATTCAACGTTAGAACTTTAAATAGAATTGGACAACTACCGGTGCTGACAGCATCGGCGATATATCATAACATAGACAAAATACAAGAACACAAAGACACTCATTGCGAGGATATCAAATATCACGATACTGGCAATGGTTGGACGTTAGTAATTGCACCTGCATGGAAAGACTCCATAGGATTTACACTCCTATTTTAAAATGGCCGTGATACCACTTGTTCCCGAAACAAAGATGGACGTCGATAAACTAATCAGTCTCGAGAACCTATTGGTCTGGAAAATCACGTGATTTGTGCTCACAACTACGTCCTCACCTTTGATTTTATCCCGCGCTTTTGGAGACGACCACATGACAAGGATTGCGTATATATACTCTCGTCTTCCAAGAACTCACTCTTTCACATTTTGACTTTCAGAGACAGCACTCTCTTTCTCTTCATTTCGACTTCCAGAAACAGCTTGACCTTGCCACTTAGTAAGACACAACTCAATACGTGTAATATAGGTGCGTATACATTCTGCGACCTTTTTCTTACCTGTTCTGTCTTTTTGGTTAGACTTGTTCCAGTCTTAAACACCGCCTTAGAAATTTCTTCAAATCCTGAAAGAGACAAACAACTAACAAGGGAGAAGACATGTTCCTCCTGAATACACTGCTATATTTCTGTATATTGATACCTCGCATGAAATACTTAGTCAACATACATTTTATAGTCTACAGGACACTTTTTCCATAATATCCATGTTAGTTACATACACACACACACACACACACACAGAGGAATATTCAACAGACTATATTAGAATATTCGTAATGTTTCCTTTTTTATGTATTTGTTGATATATAGATTTAATTTTGTTTGTACTGCTTTGTTTTGAATGTTCTTTTGTTTGCGTCGTTTTACATCGTTTACTTCGTTTGCTTTTCAATAATGAACCAACGTAAATTGTAGGAGCATTTAGAATACACATTTTTTTAGCCTTAAAATAATCAACCCACAAAACATACATAAGAACATTCTAGAAATTTCGGATAAAAATCTCATTAACATTAAAATTACATTTTTATATTTTCAACCAATCAGCTAAAAACATAGAATAAGAACATTCTAGAAAATCCGGATCAGAAATTAATTAACAGAAAATTTTTAGGCTCTGAAACAAATAAGTAAATATACGAATCTGATTGGTCAAGAAATTGCGCTTAAATTTTAGGACCCGCAATAAAACTATGTTTTGATCCACTTTAGTGACTCCAAAAAGTATAAATAACGAATTTAATCAACCAGGTCTTTCAATTCATTCCTTCCACGGCCAAAAGTTCATTCTGTCTACTACCAAAAAGACTTTACCGACTACGAGAGGTCATGAACAGACAGCAGAGTGCCACGCCATAAGACTCAAAGTGAAAAGGCATGCGACCTTCTTTTATCAATGCTACACGTTGTCGCCAAGATCATCAGAAAACATACGTGCGGACTTAATGAAAGCAAAAACCCATACTTACGGTCCATCACTCATATACACGCATACATACCCATGTATGTAAGTAAAGATAAAATTTTTATCCTCCTTACTTCCGCCAACTATGGACCCATTTATTTGATAGACTTTACTAACATGTAAACGCACACACGGGCGAACAACCTTATTTTCATTCAACTGGCTATAACTGTATTTCTCGTTATTTTTATTCCTATTTTGTTATGATTATTAAATTGTTTGTTTCTTAATGTTTGTTGTTGTCATATTCCATTTGTTTACGTGCTTGTAAAATTTGTGTTATATTTGTGGTGGAACTAAACATGAAAGTAATACCCATAAAATACGGACGAGAACCCACTCACTACAAAGTGGAGAGTAACTTATCTACTAAACAATCACATCTACTCACTACAAGCAAAATATCCACCAAACAGTACCTCCACAGCTTTGTTGATGCCACCATAAGAGGTGTAAGTATGCTTATAGGACTACGGGCCCTAAAATCACTAAATAGCACCGAGAAAAATACAACCGAGGATGATGGTAGGTACTTTTAATGGCAACCCCAATGCAACAATCATCTCCTGCTACAGCCCTACCAATGTTAGTGAAGAAACTGACATCATCGCCTTCTATAATGAGCTATCCTCCTTTGTTCGTAGCATCCCGAAACACAACGTCCTCGTCATTGGTGGAGACATGAATGACAAAATTGGTAAAAACGTAAACCACAAATTCAGCTAATACAGCTCATCAAACAGAAATGGGGAACAGCAAAGATTCGACTGAGCCTACGAAGGAATACAGTCCGAACAACAACTGTTGCAATTAATTTGCAATTAATGCTATGTGCGAAATGGACATATAATGTTCATAACAATAGAACATATACAGAACATAGGAATCTCGGAATTCGAAAACACGTAACGACTTCTTGTTCAGGTACGAAACCTTTTTATTAACTTTGAGTTAAAGGTTTCGACGTAAGGAGGAGAAACAATCTTCTATGCTGTCTTATTCATTTGGCCCCCGTCTCGAGCGCCCCCCCCCATAGGTCACAAGTTCGCCTCGCGTCTGCGAGCTCCAAAATCGATCCTTCTCGTTTGGCGTCTAGTACCCAACTCTTTAACTTCTTCAGATTCTCACAAAACCTCCGCGCACTTTCGGTGCGTGACGTCACCCGCACCCTGTCACCCCGTTTCGTCTTTGACTATTGTGACATCTGAGTGACATGTCCGCTCTGTGCGCGCTCACGCATCAAGGTTGCACCTAACTAACCCATGCGCTGAGCTGAAATGTTCTCAGCCTAACTAAACTCAAAGGCATGAACCAAAATCCCTCGGCTATTATATAACATACCTATCCAACCACAAATAAAATCATTTGTCATCGATGATGACAAATTATTTTCTTAAACTATTGTGCCGCTCCTCCTCACGTCGAACTGAGCAACAAAATCTTCAGCAATACAATTTCAACAAAATAATACAACAAAAATATGCGTCAGTCCCAAGCTCAAAAGTCACTGAAATAAAAATAAAAAGTGTTCGCATTGTCCTTCGTTTTCTTTTTTTTTTTCTTTTTTTTTTTTCTTTTTTTTCTTTTTCCGACCACATTTTCTGGTTCTTTATTCTCTTTTTTTTTAAACAGTCATTTGTTCGGCATGTATATTTTTTCAGTCTTTAATTTGTTCTCTCATTTTTTTAAAATCTCAGGTCAATTGCCAGAATGATACATGAGCCTTCAACTGCTTCCACGGGGACAACTGCCCCCCATTATCCCAAGCCACCTATCAACAAAAGAAGAAATACCTACTAGTGACGCCCCAACCCCAACCATTATTAAGGATTTCTCATACGGACCAAGCGAGAAGTAAATAATCAAATACATACACACACACACACACACACACACAGATATATATATATATATATATATATATATATATATATATATATACTAATACATACATATATATATATATATATACACAGGTATATATACTAATACATACATGCATATATATATATACTTATATATACTGATAAGTATATATATATACATATGTGTATATACGTATATATACTAATACTTACATATATATATACGTGTATATACTAATACACACACACACATTCACACACACACACACACACACACTCACATATATATACTAATACATACGTATACATAAATACACGTATACATACTAATATATACATATATATATATATACGTATAGATACTAATACATACGTATATATATACGAATATATACATATATAAATACGTATATATATATATATATATATACATATATAAACTAATTTCTATATATACATATATCTAACAATATATACATATATATACATATATAAATTAATATATACATACATATATACATACTACTGTATAAATACATATATACTAATATATACATACATATATATACACACACGTATACATATATATGTGTATATATGTGTAATATAATGGCTGAGGGGTTTCGTTTTATATATCTTGCCTTTTGGTTTAGTTAGGCTGAGAGCCTTTCGCTTAGCGCACGGGTTTATTAGGTGCAACATGAGTGCAGGTGTGCAGGTGTTCACGCGCGTGTTGGTAGGATGTGTCATTCACAGATGTCAAAATGAAAATCCCAGACACCGGGGGATGTGAATGACGTCATGCACCGGAAGCGTGCGCGGAGGATTTTGGGGAGATTTAAGAAAAGTCAGTGAGTCGAGTTTTTATCTCCGAAGAAGAAGGTTGACTTTCAGAGCTCGCCGAGGCCTTGTGGAAAAGTCACCATATGCACAGAATTTTGACGGAATCATGTGTGGCGGAAAATTCATGGACTCAATTTTGAAGTGCTTTGAGGGAGAAATTTTGTTGGCTGAATTAATAAAAGTTTGGTTGGTTTAGGAAAGAACACCCGGGATATTTTAAGTGAAAAAAGAAAGAAAATAAGAAAATAGGGTACTCGTAAGATATTGATGGGAGTATAAGTCAGAGAATGAGCAATTGACCTGATAGCGAAAGAAATAAAATAAAAAAACAAATTAAAGACTGAAAAAAAATACACGCCGAACCAGTGACTGTTTAAAAAAAATTTGAAAAAAAAAAGAGAAAAGAAGAACCAGAAAATGTGGTTGAAAAAAGAAAGAAAATGAAAAAAAAAAAAAAAAGAAAATGAAGGACAATACGAATTTTTTTATTTTCAATGACTTTTGAGTTTGGGACAGATACATGGTTTTTTTTTATCGACATTGTTTTACTGCAAATTTTGTTGATCAGTTCGACATGAGGAAGAGCGGTACATTAGTTTAAGGAAAATAATTTGTCATCATTGATAACAAATAATTTTATTTTGTAGGGGGAAAGGCATGTAATATAATGGCCGAGGGATTTCGTTTTATATATCTTGCTTTTGGTTTAGTTAGGCTGAGAGCCTTTCGCTTAGCGCATGGGTTTATTAGGTGCAACATGAGTGCAGGTGTTCACGCGCGTGTGGGTAGGATGTGTCATTCACAGATGTCAAAATGAAAATCCCAGATACCGGGGATGTGAATGACGTCATGCACCGGAAGCGTGCGTGGAGGATTTTGGGGAGATTTAAGAAAAGTCAGTGAGTCGAGTCTTTACCTCCGAAGAAGAAGGTTGACTTTCAGAGCTCGCCGAGGCCTTGTAGCGGGTGCCGCACGTGGTTTGAGGCAGATGGAAAAGTCAGCATAGAAAGATGGTATCTCTCTCCTTATGTCGAAAAACCTTTAAACTCAAAGGTAATAAAAAGTTTCGTACCTGAACTAAGAAGTCGTAGGTGTTTTTTTTTGTGTTTCTGGATTCCTATGTTATCTATATATGAGTTATGAACATTCTATGTACATTTTACATATTCATGTATGGCTATGTTACATATGTACACATATATATTTACACACACACATATATATATAAACATATATATACACATATTTATACACTCGTATATACACACACACATATATATACATATATATGTATATATACACATCAGGGGCGGAGACGGGACTAGTGCTACTCGTGCCCGGCACGACCAATAACTCGGTCAATGTTATTCAAAATGGATCAAAAATCATCCATTAATTTCAAGCAAACATACTTAGTCTGACCTCAATTAAATTACGTATCTATTCAAGTTTCGATAACTAAGCAGCCAAAAGTTCATAAATATATCTGGGAATAATACAACGATGCTGTTTTGAACGGATGGTCTTTGTCCGGCCACCGTCAGATTCATTGAACATCCCATAAAATCGGCTATAATGTTGAACACGCGCAAATCCGTGCCGAGCACTAGACCCTTATAATAACAGTAATGTTAGAGAAATCCGCTTTTGGCTGTAGCCAATGGCAAGAGCAACCCAAACACCGTGCTCAAAAATCTTAGCACATTCTGACAGCTGTCTTGGGAAGAGGGAGAGGGACCGAGAGAGAGAGAGAGAGAGAAAGAGAGGGGGGATAGCAGATTATAGCCGTCGCCGACGTCATCATCATCGCTATGGTAAATGTTGGTTAAACGGCGTGTTTTAATTCGTTTTTTCACATCTCTATTTCTTTAATGAATGTTGCATATATTACATTCTGCAACTAAAATTTGTTTATTTGAATACATTTTCAACAAATAATCTTTATTTTAAGCGAAATTAAAACTACTAGCTGTGTCTGTGTATATTGTCATCAGTTTCTTTATTCTAATAAACATATTTTTCTCGTCATAGTAATGAACATCTTCTCTTTTCTTCTATACTTTTGAAAGGAAAAAAAATTATCTTATCTACTGTATTAACAAGACTACAAATTATATAGTATCTTGATTGTTTACAAAAAAAAACACCATGCAGGGCACGTTTGTCAATCTGTGCTATACAATGGAGAATCACGCAATAGCAACAATGATGACTTACTTTGGGTCCACGGACCACGGGTTGGGAACTAAAGTTGACAGAGTGCGTGGGGGGGGGCACGAGTAGCAAAAATAGGCTAGAGTCGCCACTGATACACATATATATTCATATATATACACATATATATATACTTATGTATACATATAAATATACACATATATATGTATATATAAACATATACATAAATATAGGTATACATATATATGCACACACACACACACACACACACATACATATATATATATATATATATATATATATATATATACAAGGGTTCTTCAATAAGTTTCCAGACTTTTTTCGTATGGGCATTTAAAATTCATATAGACTCTTGAAAATTCAGTATGTTATTGCAATACATCTTATGAGATGACTGACCAATTTATGTGATTTCAGGTTCAAAGGAACAGCTACAGCAGGAAGTGGAATACACCCTACTAAAGCCTGATTGTCACAGCTGGTGAATTTCAAAAATGCAATCTGGACGTGAGGACACTTTAGAAGAACGATATGCAATAAAATTTTGTTTTAAACTTGGAAAAACTGCCACAGAAACGTATGGAATGCCTTTTTCGACCATCTTGCATGAATCGAGCATCAGTTTTTGAGTGGCATAAGAGATTCAAGGAATCCAGGGCCTCTTTGAGGGATGATGAGAGGTGTGGAAGGAGTAAGGAAGTCAGAACACCAGAGTTGTTTGGCCAAATAAAGAATTTTATGTATAAGGACGGTCATATGTCTATAGAGACAATAAGTGCGCAGTTTGATGTCAGTGTAGGAACTGTACACATAATTATTCGCGAGGAACTGAAGATGCGGAAGATTTGCGCGAAGTTTGTCCCAAGGGTGCTCAGAGAAGATCAAAAAGATAGAGTTGTCGTGACAGCAGGGAGATGGTCAAGCTGATCAATTCAGATCCCGCAGTTCTTGATGCTCTGGTGACCTGTAATAAAAGCTGCATCTACTGCTATGACCCAGAGACCTAAAGACAGAGTTCCCAGTGGAAGAATGCTGGCTCTCCCAGACCCAAGAAGGCCAGACAGCGCAAATCCACCCTCAAACTTTTGATGATCCCTTTTTTTTGACCGCACTGGCATGATCTACATGCACTTGGTTCCCACTGCACAGACAGCCAAGAAGGAATACTATGTTGAGGTTTTAAGGGAGTTCAGCAAGAGATTCCGTCGGAAGAAGCCAGCTCTCTTCAAATTGGATCAGTGGCATTTCCACCAGGACAATAAACCAGTCCACAACTTCATCCTTTTCACAGACTATTTGACCAAGATGGGCATCAAGACAGTTCCTCATCCTCTCTATAGTCCAGACGTTGCTCCCTGTGACATTTGCTTATTCCCTAAGCTCAGAGGCTGTCGTTAAAAGACAACTGAGGAGATGAAAGAGGCTGTGACGAAGGTGATTGACACCCTCAGACAAGAAAACTTCCATGGGGCCTTCCAGAAGTTGTTGGAGCGGTACAAGTGCATTGCAGCTGGAGGAGATTACTTCGAAGGGGACTAGAGTTTCATGTGTGTACTATCAATAAAAGTGCCCATACAAAAAAGTCTGGAAACTTATTTAATGAGCCTTGTACTTATGAATCGAGCTCTCGGCAGCCGTTAAGCGGATATATGTAAACAAAAACAAATGTGATACATAAGCGTTTAAATTTCCTTCGCTTGTGCTAGTTTCCTCGTGGCTGAGTGGTAGAATCTTGGATTGGCGTTTGAGTCAACTGGGTTTCGATCCCAGCTTCGGAATCTAACCTGTCTAGCTACACTGAAGAGTTCTGATAGAACGAAACAGGTCTGTCTGTGGATGACAATATATATACATATACATATACATGTATACACACATATATATATACATATACATATACATGTATACACGTATACATGTATATACATATATATATACATATAGATATACATACGTATATACATACATATATATATAAACTTATATGTACATACATACATATATACATATATATATATATATACTAATATATATATGCATATATATACTAATATATACATATATATTGTTACTCCACCATGTTTCCAGCGGGCTTGCAGGGTGCTGTTTGTTCCCGCCGAGTCCACCCGTTAACACAGGGCACAGACGTTGGCTGTAGTTTGCCGACGCTATTTAATGCCACAGATATCACCAACTCCCTAGCTGAACCACATTTTAGAGCCACCAAGTAGGTTATAATTGAATCATTAAAAGTCAACACAGGTAACTGGCAAGCTTTCCCCCTCAAATACAAGGTTTTTGACATACAATACTTACACAACAAAAAAGGACTCTGAACTGCCGTGTAGGCATGCATCGATAAGCAAATTGGCCGATTACCGATTAATCGACCTTTGATAATCGACTAATCAGCCGATGAACAGGTTTTCTAATGCCGATTTATCAGCAAATTTCGTTGTCATAAATGGTACTAATATTAATTTAATTATATCGTAAACGAAGACAAGTTAACTCCCTTTTTTGCTTGCCGGTGAAAATTCACCGCAGGGACATGTAGCCTTTTGCGACTGGACTGAATTTGAGGCAAATAGAGGTAAGCATATGGAAAATTTCTCTCCTTTCGCTTCCAATCGAATTAACATTATTATTTTGTACTTTAAATCACTTTCAAAGAAAATTATTGCTCTATCTTTCAGTTTTCACGTTGAGGAATTGTACGGTAAATTGCGACCACGTGCGAACCGAAAATGAAGCATTCTTCATCAGTCATACTCTTGTTCCTCATTTTTGGACCCGTGCTACCATTACATGTATATTTTTATTTTTCTGGTTTAGATAGTCCCAATTATTTTGAGATAAATTACTAATAAGATATCAGACATAAGTAATTTAAATACGTAAAAAAATAATTAAATATTGACATCAACCATTATGTCAACCAGTATCTGCTGGAAGTATTTTGATGTCAATCCCAAGAATAAGAATACATCTGTCTGCAAGTTATGTCAAGCCATCGTATCAAGGGGTGGCAAATCAGCAAAAACTTTTACAACGACTAATATGTTAAACCATCTTAGAAAAATTCATCCAGAAGAAGCAAAAGTTGCAGATAAGAAAAGGAAACACAATGAATGTTCAGGGACAGACATTCCAGGAACAAGTGGCAGCAACTAGGAGCCTCCAGCGAAACACCAAACTACTATAGAATCAATATAGGCCAAGAAGAAAATTTGGGATATTAATGACCACAGGTCACAAGAGATCCATTATCTGATAGGAGAAATGACTGCTGTTGATATTCAACCATATTCTGTAACATCTGACATTGGATTTAACAGGCTTATTGCAAAACTTTGTCCAAATTACAGTATTCCATCTAAAAAGTACTTCACTGAAAAAATAATTCCTGATATATCTACAAAAGTAAAAACAAAAATTCAATCGTCTCTTGATGAAATTAGCTGCATTTCTTTGACTACAGACATTTGGACAGCTAGTACAAATAATGCTCCCTTTCTAAGTTTGACAGGTTATTGGCTTTCAAATGACTTTAGACAGTGCAGAGCTGTGCTTAGAGTTGTTCCATTCCCTTGTACACACACAGGTGCAAGAATAAGTGAAGAATTGCACAATGTTCTGGATGGGTATAAAATCTCCAATACAGTTTTCTTAGTCTTGCGGGATTCAAGAGCAAATATGGTTGCTGGTGTCAGGGAATGTGGTTTAGAGTCACTATCATGCTTTATACACACATTACAACTCTCAATAAATGACTCATTATTTTCCCAACAGGCTGTGAAGACAATCATTACAACTAACAGAAATATAGTCTTTCACTTTAATCGCTCTCCATTAGCAATTAGAAAATTAACTGAAATACAAGATGTGACCACACGGTTGAATTCAACATAATATATGCTGAAAAGGAATTTAGAACAACGAAAAGCTCTTGTAATGTATGCTGTTGATAATATCAACTTACCAATGGGGACTTGTTCAAAAAATTGTCCAGTTATTGAGTCCATTTGAAGAAATCACCAAAGAAGCAAGTAACAGAACTTCACCCATATCAATGTTAATACCTACGATTTTAGCTCTGAGGTTATTTCTGTCAAAAGCTGTCTAATCTAATTCTGATATTTCTGACTTTACTGGAATCCTTCTTACCACTGTCGAACCATTCAGTGAATCAATGGAAACAAGATTTTCATCCTATCTAAATGATAAAAACTTGTGTGTGTCTACTTTTCTAGATCCAAGATTCAAATTTATATATATATATATATATATATATACAAAAAACATAAGTAATTAAAAACCATTCAAACAACAAACCCTAGTAAATTAAAATCTCATTAAATACCAATTAACTAGACCTTATGCCAAACGTGTTCTCAGACAAAGGAAAAAACTCAAAACACACACTCATACACAGACATATGTATACATATACAAAAAAGGAGAAAGAACTACCAGTAAAACCACAAAACTCCCTATGATACACACTTACACACACAAAAAAAAGCTGTTAGTGAAACCCAAAACCACTCCAACGCCAAAACACACACACACACAACTATAAACATATCAAATATCAAAGACAGGTAAAGCAGACCAAAGTAAACACATTACAGGAAAGAGGAAAACGACCCCTATATAAACCAGTTTGACCAACCAAGGGTCATTTATACTGGAAACAAGAGTGAGTTCAAATCGAATTGAGCACCCCATTAAAAGGCCTTGTGCCATGCATGTTCTCTGATGAAAGCAACGAGCTGGAAACATATAACACGTATGCAAGAATAAAATAAATAAATTCAAAAAATACAAATCTCTTTGTGGACCTTCCTATTTTAAAATATATCCTTTTTCTTTCTTTGGACCGACAATAACCATCTTTTTATATATATATATATATATATATATATATATATATGAAGTTATATATATATATATATATATACTAAAGTATATGTATATACATATTAATATATATATTCTAATACACACACACACACACACACACACATATATATATACATATATATATATATACTAATATATAGTAGGTATCATACAATAACTGATATTTGTGCAACAGCATTGCTTCTAACAAAGCCTTCATCAGATGATGACTCTGCGTTCAGGCATGGTTTCAGGGCTGAAGCATCATTACCACTTGCCCAGAGCGTCCCAGCAGTATCTCACGACACCACCAGACTTTGTCAGCTTGTTTGTCGCTCTATGGGTTTGCCATATCCACGCTGATGCAGTTAGAGCCTTATTTTGGATCTTTTCCATGTATTTCCTCTTGTCTGATGGAGGAAGTCCAAAATTAGTCATGAAAACGGAAGTTGAGTTGGCAATGAAACCTCTGCATCCGACTTCCATAGGAAATACATTTGTTATCCAGCCATTTCTGACACATTATTCTCGCAGATCCTCATATTTTTCCAACTTACACTGATGTGCCCAGTCGAAATTTTCTTCAAAAGGGACCGTTAACTCAATAACGAAAATTTTTTTGCTTTAACGGTTTATTCCCTTAAATTTACATTAAGGAAGGCATGAAGCCTTAGAATTTTATGGGGGAGGGGAAGGAAGCAGTCATGTATTTCTATATATTCTAAGGGAACCTAGCTAGCCGCATTCGCCGACCCATTCAACAGTACAATATATAGACAGTCATCCATCACCAATCACGCTGCAAACACCAAAATACCACATTTGCTCTGTGAAAAGACCTACTTAAAAACCCCGAATGGAATGAATGATTTTATTTACAATATATGGTTTATTTACAAAAATGTTATATGATGGGGATGGGAGAAAAACCCCGAAATATACAAAAGACGAAGAGGAGGCCGACTGTTTTCCGGTGTCCGAAAACACCGAAAACAAGCCGGACCTACCCTAAGTGGGAGAGGGTTCCTAATCTAATGGGGCAAAAAAGACAGGGTTGGGCGCGGTATGGGCAGTTAATGGCAGGTAATATGGATTTTGTACACGTGAAATTCCAAGATCTTCAGTAAAAGCGGGCTGAAGTAAGGGTTGAGGTGCAAAAAATAATAAGGATGGGGAAGACCTTGGAGACCAACAACTTGATGACGGGGACGATGACTCACAACATACTGCTAACTAGGTTTCAACAAAACTTTGCCTACTTACCGTAGACACCATGGACAGGAAGAGGAAGGAATGATGACAACAAGGTTGCCCCCTTTCGTACGACCAGGTCCGCTGAATTCACCCACCTTTTGTCGAATGTCATGCAATCCAAGCGTTTTCTATCGCATCTGATTTTGACACTAAGCAGGTGCCTAAAATACTAAACCAGATAACAATGAGAAAAGTTTGCTTCGTCATACAATTCCTTCTTTTGTGTTGAGCTACAACTAGGATCGCGAGAAACACCACACGCTTCTCACCCTGAAACGGAGGTAAAACATTGTCTACGACGTAACCAATATCGAGCAGCAGAAACTTTCTTGGGTTCGATGCGCGCCGTCCACTCCTCGACGTGATCACAGAACGGGCGAACTCGCTCGCAGTAGTAGAAGGCGTGCTCAGCCGTTTCTTCCAAACCACTGCTGCAGCGAGCACAATCAGGCATGTCTGCCAGGCCCGCTCTGAAGTTCAAGCCGAGAAGGGGCAACGCGTTCCGTGCAAGTCGCCTGGTGAGCGAGAACTCGGAGTTGTTCAAGAAGCTCGATCTTGGCGCCCAATTCCAGTGAGAGCAGATCTCCTCCACTGTCCAGCGGCGCCGCTCGCTAAGAGGATCCGAAGCAGAATCTACCACTAGCTCCCTATATCTCTCTTTCCGAGGCCGTGAAAGGTCACTGGACCCAGGAAGGTTACGAAGGGCCTCTCGGCACTCGCGGACAAACGGTGTTTCGCCCATCGGCTTAAGTCAACCTTCAGTCTTTGGGTCTGACTGGAAGCGAGGAAAAGTCAGACTCGTCTTTCGTCCCCACACCGCGTCCTCGTCAAGTATGCAAGTCCCGTCCAAGTATGCAAGCCAGTGGCTCTCCAGATCAGACATACCCAGACCCCCGTTGCACGTACGTTGGATGCAGACCTGGAGACAGGGGGCAGCCCTTCGGGACCGAACGCTCGATTGCGAACGCCGTCGAACGCCTTCTGTTCACCTGTACCACTGCAGTACTGTGGTACATCATACTAATCCATATGCGGAACTCCGGTTGGAATCCGACAGTCTCCAAAACAGACGCCAACCCTATCGAAGGCCTTGGACTGAACTAAACTGATCAGTGCGGCTTCTGTGCGAATCAAGTGTAGATTGTCTCGGATCGATCTTCCCTTCACACCGTAGGTCTGCTCAGAGCCGATCAGATCGCTAATGAGAATCTATAAACGATTTGCTAAGACCCAGGCCAAAATCTTTAACTCTGTGTTAAGCAGAGTTATAGGCCTGTAGTCATCTAATCCCTCCCAAACATGCCTGCCACCTTTCTCCAGCAATGTGATCACGCCCTTAGTAATGCTACCAGAGATGGCTCCCTGGGTGAACCAATGGTTGAACATATCCATAAGAATAGGTACAAACATGTGCGGCAGCCTCAAGTGCACTTCGTAGGGTAAACCATCTAGTCCTGGCGACTTGTTGAGGCCGACCTGCTTCAACGCATCACGGACATCGCATTCAGTAACTACACCCTCGCAGCCAGCCGCTTCAGCCGCCCTAAGGAGGGGAAAGTCGGCAAGATAGCTACGAAACTCCTTCAGCGGGAGATCAGGACAGCGGGCAAAGCGATCACGAAAGTGCGCCCGAAAGGTATCACGTATCTCGTGATTCGATCCGGGGATTTGACGGAATCGATATACCGACCGAGAAACCTTCGCACTTCTTCCTCATGCGCAGTCGCGTTCGATTTCACAGCTTCGTTGAGAACTCTTTTTAACCTAGATCTAACTAAGAATCCCTTGTAGCGCTGGCTAGTCTCACGCTCATGGTCTCCCCTAGCTAGTTCTACAGTTAGGGAGTCTCCCTCGGCCACCGCCCGGGAAAGTCTATCTTATATAGATTTCGCCTTCCTGGTCCTATCTAAATTGAGCTGTCGACCGTACTCGGTGGCGAAATCTCTAATCCTATGTTTAAGAGAAATCCACCACTAGTTCCCGGTAACCACCCCCACTAACACCCGCTTAATTGGGGATTTTAGCCGGTCCTGGAAGTCCCGTATCTCAAGTAAGGAGGTATTGAAGTTCCAGTAGCTAACTGCAGACTGACCCTAACAAGTTTATGGTCAGTCCATGCTATCAAGTGGAACGTGGGACAACTAACAAAATCGCTTTCAGCTCTTCTAACACTCTGTCCACGTAGGAACATACTTCCACACCTCCCTCTCTGGGTGATCCAGACGAAACCTGTCGACCAAGTCACGGCGAGTCATAAAGTCGACAAAGCTGCTTTCACACCTTCCCATTCTACTAGCTCCCCGTCCGACCCTCTCTATCTTGGGATCAAGGATCGCATCCAAACACCCATTAAGACTAGCCGCTTCAAATCATCCAGGAACGGCGCCAACCGACGAAAAAGGGAAACCCTCTTCACAGCGATATTGGACGCATAGACCACAAGCCGGAACTCAAAACGTTTAACGGCAATATCGGTCACAACCAGTCGGCCCCCGTCACCTTCCAAAACAGTGTCAACATCAGCATCAAGGCTGCATCCAACTAGCAAAGAGACCCCAGTGCTATTGCGGTTGACGTATGCTGAGTAAACGTTAAAGTCGTCCTCCAGTACCCGACAGTCCGCAGCGCAAATAATGTGTTTCTTGCACTGCAGCAATAACCACTCTGAGGTTCGTGAGTTCAGCAAGCAAGCGCGCACACCTACTTGAATCCCTCACTCCCCTCACATTCAACGTGGCAAGGTTTAAAACCATAAGACCCACTTACCTTACGCACTGTCGACTACGGGTCGGAAATCCTCTGGGGTGAGGATGCCGACGGCCTGACGCAGGGAACCAGTACCGAGTTCAGTAGTAACTCAGGCGTCCCTGGAAATTCCTCCGACATCCAAGGGGTACCTCAACTTTAGGACCCTATAAAATGAAGGGTGAACAAAAATCGGGACCCTGTCCGTACATTTGGATAACATGTTTTTGAGGGGCGGGTGCTCCAACTCCGCCATCCTTATGTCTGTCAAGGAAACACCACAGCTCCATTGTACGGTTGCCAGCCGAACGGACAAAGGCGGTCACCATGGGTCCACCCCTAAACAGATATGGATTGGTGACATCTTTTTCGTTAATTTTTTTCAAAGCAAAGTGCGGGTTTAAAGTATTTTTCAAATGATGATCTATTGTGGATGATTCGAGGGTATCCGTGCAGAAGTAAAATCCGTTAAATGTTGAGGCCGACTTATTTCTTTTCTTTGTTGATGTTGATGATGATGATGATGAAGGCGTTGACTGCGTTGATTCTCTGGTCTCTGAGCAGGACCGTGTGAATATCTTGGGGATTGAAATGGGTGAGAGAGAATGCAATGTTGGGGTAAGGGGGGTTTGGATTGGTGTATTCTTTGGTTGTGGGGGTGGAATGAGTGGAGCTGGGTGTTGTGTTTTTGTTTGTGTTTCTGCTTGTGACGATGGATGTTTATTTTTTGCTTTCTTCTCCCCCTCCCCAGTAATGTCATCGCTATCTCTCCTTCTTTTCAAATTTGTTGTAGTATCCATTTCTTCCTGTTTTTCTTCCGGGATATGTTTTTTCGTTTTCTTTTTATTCGCTGAAATGGGTGATTTTATGCCATTATTTGTTAGCGCTGGTGATTTTGTTGATACTGTTGCTTCCCTTGTTTCAGCTGGTGTGCTTACTGTAGTCGTTTCTTTGTAGGTAAATTGCTGATTTTATTTGGGGAATTTGGGGGGGGGGGAATTCCCCCCACCTTTTCTGGTTACTTGGATCCACCTCATCTTTTTTGTTGAGGTGGTCCTCGATATTTTTAATTGTTGGTGCAGTGTTTTTTTTCTGTCGCTGTCGTTGTGGTGGTGGTAGGTGAAGTCGCTGTAGTAGTCGTTGTTGTGCTGGTGGTTTTTTTGAGGGCAGGTTTTGGAAAAGTATCCACGTTGCTTACAGGACCAACATAATGGTCTTCTGCCCTCAAGGACCACCATCATTGATTGGTCTCTATACTTTATAATGTGTTAAACCCTCCCCTATCGAGGCACATTATAAAAGCGTAGTCACTGTATGCCGTCCCGTTATTTGATGTTTTCTTTGTGACTTGTTCTACACCGTCAGTTATACTTAAGTAAACGGCGAGGACGTCCCCACTCAGTTGCATCGAGACGTTGCATACGGTGACCTTGATCCTGCATTTGCCTCGATATTCCGGTTGCAACCGGAAGAAACGAGTGGTAGAATTACCACTGGCAAGTTTTTTTGGTGCTTCCTCCGAGGGAAGCAGAACATCCCAGGTTGCAAAGCTCCTTCGGTAAAAATATTTACTTGGGATGTTTGCAGTTTTTAAGATTCCCTCGAAGGTTTCTTTCTTTAAGCCTGCGAGTGTCTTGGTTTGTAGATCAGTTACTACGGACGACGGGGTCTTCGGTTCGACTGCTTCTACCAGCCCAGGTATTGGTAGAATTTCACCATCCTTTAAATAACTGGCATATTTTTCGACTTTGTCCCTTTCGTAGTCACTCGCTGATTTTTTATTCACACAATTTGACGACCAAGAGACAGGCATTACTGCGGGGGGGTGGAATTGTATTAGATGAAGAAAGATCATATAGTACTTTTTCCGGCGTTGGGGAGGGTCTAGAGTCGAAGATGTCAGTGGGTGAATTTTGTGGCAAATTGTTAGGCTCCTCCATAGTTGCTTGCGGCGACTAGTAGGAATAAAGACGAATGTTTTCTTAAAAAGGAACGTATGTGTGGTCGGTTGAATGAGAAGCATGTGAAGAAAAAAATTTTTTTTTTTTGGTTTGTGCCTATTGCTATGTGAAGTTTTCGAAACGTTTCCTTCTTTAATAAACAGTATACTTGTTTTTATACATGAAATTTTATTGGCAGTTTCCCTACTCATTTTTGCAACCTTAGCAATAATCCCTAAGATTTCGTTTTGTCTCCACATGCAACTTTCTTGGGAATACTGACATTCAGTTAGAACATGTTTGAGATTAGCCATTTTCCCACATGTTTCGCAAAGGTCGGCTGTACTTAACCCCCAGAGTTTTAAATTTACTGGTGTAGGTAATATGTCATAAACTGCCTTAATGAGGAAACCTAATTGCTTAGGCTCCATTTGCTTGATGCCGCTCCATGTGATGGTCCTGTCCTTGGTGTTTTTCCACCAAGTCCATGCACCTTGTTTGTATTGCGCTGCAGCTATGCCGAGACACTTGCTCTCCTCAAAATGATAAATCTCTTCCGAAACCATTCTTCGTTTATTCTTTGTGGTCTCTTTTGACCAACACCGTTGTGGGTGAAGACCAAGTTCAGCTCTCCTAGTTGCTACAGAGCCGATTACTTCTTTCATTTTGAAGGAAGATTCTACCGTCTCCACTGCATATTTAGCGTTCCCTTTCTGACCTGTTATTATGGCAGTTTGCGCACTTGTGGGTCCACAGAGTCACGCAGCATTTAGAAAAGTCGTGCTTTATCTAATTTAATTTCCTCTACAAGTGACAATGTCGGTAGCTTCAGCTTCGTTGATGCCACGTTTGTTAAGGATTTAGGAACTCCCAACCATTTCTTTAGGGACTTACTGATTAAGCTCTCCATTTTTTCAATTCCCGAAAGCGATACCTCATATATTTGCACAGGCCATGCTAATCTTGGGATTAAACCAAACTAAACACACCACAGTTTATCTTTTGCAATGATGTCACATTGATCAATGGAGAGTAATCCATCTTTTAATTATTTTAAAAGATCTTGCCACCGGTGACGATCAGTAAGTGCAAGGGAAAAGCAGCGACCAAGGCTTTTTACGCTTTTTTCGCGTGTTGTGGGGATTACATTATTATCGATAGCAAATTAAATTTCTTTGCATTTTCCTTTGATTATGGATAGACTGGGGCTTTTAGAAGGATTTATCTTCATTACTGCCCACTTGAAAACCTTCTATAGGCATTTTAGCAGTTTGTCCATGTGTGATTTCGATTCTGAAATCACAGTCACGTCATCCACAAAAGCCTTAATAGATGGGACAGTTTTCTTACTATTATTATCTTCAGTACTGCGTATTAACATCTCCATTACTAAAAGGAAAACTAACAGAGAGATAACACAGACCTTGCCAATGTTTAATTTCTGCCAATTTGTGGAATATTTAGCATTAGAAAATCTCATATATGTAAATACTTTAAATATACGCCTTAATACATTTAGCACCGGAGGGTGTCGTCAGTGATGTTTTGCTTGGTTCCTTGGAGAGTTTCGGGTCTTCCAACATCATACTCCCTACTCCTGCAGACCCTATCAGAGATGATCAGTCTCTGATGCACCCTACCGTTCACGCAACATAGGAAAGAAAAAAACGGAAATTGAATTGGCTTTGTATTTATTTGGACGATCATTGACCGCTCATCCATGCATCTGATTGGTTGTGGTAAACAATCAAATACGCGGATGAGTCTATTTAAGTGATCTTCCAGGACACTAGCACTTTTTAAACATATGGATTGTTCGAAATTATTCATTTACAGGGCTTTAGTTTTAATGTCCGGTGCTCAGCTGTCGTCGGACTAGGGTGTCTGGTTTTTGTGATTATTTTTCCTTTCTTGCTCTTCCACACACCCTTAAAAAATTCCCCCTTTATACATCTTCAAATTTACAAATTTACCAAGACTGAATTATCTCTGAGGAACGGTTTTATTGAAAGATTCTACCTTTCCATGGGCTACTAAAACCCCTCTACGCAAAGTCTGCATTTTATTAACTAAATATAAAAATAAGTTATAGTGTGACTTAATTACATTTATAGTATCCTGATATAAGTTTTCTAATATCTTCTGGGATCCAAAAGAAATCCATTGCTTTCTCGATAAGCGGTTGCCTTATGCATTTTGAAATGACATGAAGTTCGGTTGATTTATTATCTCAGGACGCTTTTATTCGGTCCCAAAACATGGATGCATGTTCGATGCCACAGGGAAAACCAGGAATTCTAGATTTCTGAATTGAGATATTAATAAATTTATTGTTCAATACGAACCTCTAGCAATGATTTTCCCCTCTGCAATGAGCAACAAAATTGGTCGAAATTGTTCCAGGTGTTTAGAGTTCTTTTCTTTTGGTATATATTATTTCGTCTGCTTCTCCCCAATCCTCTGCAATGAATTTCTTAAGATGCATAGGAGTTTCCAAAGAGATGTCAAAACTTTAGGGCATCTTTTATACAATTTATAGGAAATACCATTGATATCTTGTGTGCTTTTAGCTCTAGCCTTTCGAACAAAATTTTTTATTTCTCCCAGTTTTATAGGAGAGTTGTCAAATGTTTCTTCTGGTGGTTACGGTCTATTGAATTCACTAACTTTACCCATAGGACTATCAGCTAGCAGATCGGAATATTTTCTTTGTAGGTGCGCATCCAAGTATTCTTTCGGTACTATGAGAAATCCATTTTTTCCTCCTCAAACAATGTTTTCATGAATTTAGTTGGATTGTTATCGAAAGCCCGCCTGGATTTTCCTTTTTTTTAACCGCCGATTACATGCGTTTTCCCCTCGTGATATGACAAGACTTTTCCCTTTATCTTTAACAATATATATATATTATCATCATAATATATGTATATACTAATATATATAAAAAATATATATAATAATATATGTATATATATATATATACTAATATATATACATACATATATATACATATATATGCACAAATATATATGCATACATATATATATATATATATATATACGCACAAATATATATATATACATCATCATGTCGTGCACGGATATCCCTGACCCTCTCTCGGCACTTCTCCCTATCGTTCATCGCCTCTGGCAGGTCTTCAGGGCTACATCCCGTATCCTCACATAGCTGCAGTATGTATGGTCGAGCTGGTCGTCCTGCTTTTGCTCGGCCATACGTGGGGTTCCATAGGAGTACATCACTTATGAGCTTGTCTCTGCTTCTCCAGCAGTGTCCTGCATATCTGGTTCGTCTAACTTGGATAGTTTTCGTGATGGGAGGCAGGTGGCCGTATAGTTGGTGCCTTGTGGGGTGTTGCCTACAGGACTTGTTCAATATTGCTCGCAACGTTCTTGTGTAATTGCCGTCCAGCTTCTTCTCCACCCGTTTAGTCAGCGTCCAAGTAGTATCGATACGACCGCTGCTTGGAAGAAAGTGCGTTTCATTTTATTGGTCGGGTCTGATTTCCATATGATCGAAAGCTTATCGATAGGTGTCCATGCCTTCGTTAGCCGTGTGTCGATATCTTTTTCGATTGATGAGACACTGCTTCCTATATAGGTGAATTTGTCTACCAGCTTCAGAGAGGTTCCGTCTAGTGTGGAAATGTAGCCTGTTTGATTATAGCACATATATTCAGTTTTGTGTCCATTGACATGGAGGCCAATGCCTGCGGCAGCTCGTTCCAAACTATGCAGTAGTGTTTCGGCTTGGTTGGGTGTATTCGCCAGTATCGCTATGTCATCGGCGTAGTCGGCGTCGGTAATTGTTTTTCCGTCGTAACCTTCTGCTTCTTTTCTTTGTCAGCTCGAAACCGTTTTCTCTGATTTTATCAATCGATGTTCTAAGTACGTAGTCTAGACAAATGATAAAGAGGTATGGGGCTAGCGTGTCCCTTGTAGTACTCCTGCTACAATGGCGAAGTATTCTGTGTCCCCATCTGGTGAACGTACTTTCACTTTGGTGTTTCTGTAGAGAATCGTTATTGCTGCTACGGTTTCTTTTGGTAGGCCGTATGCTAGTAGGATTTGTTCCATTTTCCCTCTGTGAATGGAATCGAAGGCCTTAGTAAAGTCGACAAATATTTATGTCGCCGGTAGGTTTTTTGCCCGTACGCCTTCAAGGATTCTACGGATGGTCAATATTTGAGAGGTCGTGGATCTATTTCTTCGGAAGCCATTTTGGTTTTTCCTAAGGATGTTGTCGATTTTGGGTTCTATGCGGTTTCGTAGTAGCGCATTGTAAATTTTGGCTGCTATGGATGTAAGTGTTATACCTCGGTAGTTCTTGGCTAATCCGAGGTCACCCTTCTTAGGGAAGGGGAGGATGCATCCCTTCATCCATCTGTCTATCGGATTTTGATTATAGACTGCGTTGCAGTGTCGGAGCAGTATGTCGTATGCTGTATGCTGTGCTCTTCCTTTTACTCACTTCGTTTATTGTTTGCCAGGCTATCCTAGATTGCCTATCTTCCGCCGAGTCTCTAATCTTATCTATCTGATTTTTTATGTATTCTGTCCGTTCTTTTAGATATATTCCAGCTAATTGAGTGCCTTTTTTAGTTTTAGGGCATTTGTGTTTGTTGGGTTCTTCCGGTAGCTTTTGGGGGCAGTTTTCACGTGTGCACGTTTTTCTCAAACCGCTAACGTTTCCCATGGGACTCTATGGTTTTGTTGGAATACACTTCGCTGCCGCCTCGAGGTGTGCGTTGACGAAATTCTCATATTCGTCATTTGGGATACCTTTTCTGCCTTCTCTTGTATTGTCTAGAATCTGTTTCTTAATTCTACTGCATATTTATCTCTTATATCTCTGTTGTTAAGAAGGGCCCAGTCATAGTGTTTGGTGGTCGCTGTTCGTGTGGTATTTTTCGTAGGTATTTTTCTTCCTTCAACGGCCGGCCGAAGTTGACCTACATTCTTTATTTGTCTTTTAACGGTCAATCTTTGGCTAATTCAAACACGGACGGTAGTGGAAATTCCTTATTTCTCCTCTCTCAGTGGGAGATCACGTGACAATTACTACTTTTTAAGAAGAAGAGCGTATGTACCGTTGCATTGATTAGCGTTTAGTTTTAAATTTGTTTCTCCAAAAAGTGTCAGTGGCTAAAGACATTTAAGTACATTAGCACTGGTTCGAAAATTAATTCCGTTAAGTTTGGGTTGTATGTTCCTAATATGTAGTGCTTCAAGAATCTGTAGGTTTTGCTTATTTTGATGTTCTAATATTGTTGTGTTTTCAGTGAGAATTTTTCGTAATTCTGTTGTTGGGCATTGATGTTTTTTAAATGCTGTGCTATGGAACTTGTATCAGAAAGGTGCATTGTGAGTCTCCTCTATAGGGTAGTTGAGGTTAGATCAACATATATATTATTATTTTCAGAGATAAAATCTCCTAAATGACATTTAGATTGATATATAGCGTTGATTTTTTTGCAAAACTCCAATCAAGGGAAAGGAATTATTTTTAATGACTTGGAGGTTTTGATCTATTGTAATATATAAGTTTTATTTTTTTATTAGGATCAGTGGGGAGTATGTTTCTATGAATCAATGTTTTTGATATTTTTTCATCGGATTTATAATTGTAGTGCATTTGGTTACGGTATAAAAAGTTTGATATTTGTTTGTTGACTGGGTGGAGTAGTACAGTGTTTATTTTGTTGGTGAACATTTTTAATTATATGTTTAATTTATTAGGAAACCCATTATTGATGAGAACCTGTTTTATGTTTTCTACCTCTTTATAAAATATTGTTTTGGAGGAGGAGATCAGTATGGTATGGGATATCAGGTTATTAATAATTGCTTTTTTATATGTGAAGGGGCATTCACTTTTAAAGTTGAGGGTACAACAGTTATTATTAGAGGGGGTTTTTGTAAGTAGATGTAGTGAAGTTATTATTGTTGTTAGTATCAATGAGAACATCTAAAAAGGACATTTTATTGTTTTTGTTTAGTTCATGAGTAAAGTTAAGAACTGAATTTTTTAGGAAGATGTCTTGTAGTATGTTGATTGCATTAATATTATTAGCAAGAAAAAAAGATATCATCAACATATCTTAGGTATAGTGGAGGTTTTTTAACGCTATTAAAAATTCTATTTTCGAGGTCGGACATGTAGAAATTACTGAAGATCGGCCCCAGGACAGACCCCACAGAAACCCCATCTGTCTGAACGTAAATATTACCAAGATTGTCATGAAATGAAACTTCAGTAGTGCTTTTTAGGAGTAGTTTCCTAAGTATATTAGGGTTGATTTTAAGAGGAGGGAGAGATTGGTTATTATAAATATTATTTATGATAATATCCACTGTTTAATTAACAGGTACATTAGTGAATAAATTTTCTACATCCAGTAAGGCTAATATACCATTATTGGTTTAATTGTATGAAGAACTTGAATTAATTCATGGGTAGATTTTTTGTTATAATTGCTAGGCAAGTATGGTGAAATAAGCTGTTTTATTGTTTTTGTGAGTTCATAAATTGGTGTAGGTATTTGTGATATAATAGGGCGCTGAGGATTATTAGGTTTACGTGTTTTTACTGTCCCCTAAAGATAGCCAATTATTTTGGGTACTTTTGTGCTATAAGGTCGGCATCATTAGCAGTGATTAGTTTATTAATTTTTGATTTTAGTTGGTTGGTGGGATTCTTATTTAATTTTTTGAATTTTGTATGGTCATCGAGAATATTTTGTTGTTTTGAATGGTAACCTGTTTCATTGAGTACTACAAAAATGTTTGTTTTATCTGCTTTTTTATGGTGATGTTGGGACGATTGCGTAATTCTTTAGCAGCAATTTATAGTTGATGTGTTTGTATAATATCCTAACTAACAAAAGGAAAATAACCTCTGGTTCCACAGGGGTTACGGCCCCTACTACATCCGGGGATTCAGTTAATAAAAGGTCTACCAGGCATAGCAGCAAGTGTTCGTCTTCCCTCTGTCTTTAATCATCATCCATCCTATCGATTCACTGCAGTAATAATCAATACCTAGCAAATATCAATAACAACAAATACAAAACATTATATTGGCGAAGAGGAAAGAGTCACCAAAAACAAAAAAAGACAAAAAAAAAAAGAAGCAAATCCGCCAAACGTACCGAAAAAAAAGTAACATAGCCGCCTTACCACATTACCCTGAATTTGATTGTGAATCGGAAAACAAAGCAGCAAGTGAACAAAATATGTCAACAGACTGAAAAATTATTTCACTGCATACAACATAGAAGATGATAAACGACAAAAAGCTATTCTGCTAACTTTTGTAGGGGAACAGACGAATGATCTTATTGACGAATTGCCGTCTGAACAAACCACACCAGAAAAAAAAATGAAGCACACTTCGATAAGCTCGTCCTAGCTGTGCAAAACCACTTCAACTCAGAGAACATCACTTATTATGACCGATTTGTATTCCGAAAAAAAATTAAAGAGACAGCAGCTATGTGCCACTTCACAGATGAAAATGCGGAAATAAAATCCCAGTTAATAACAGGCTGTTTATCAGAAAAAAGTTTGCCAAAAGGGACTGATGAACTCAAATATGCTTTTAGGCAATCTAATAAACTACACTAAAACGACGGAAACTATAACCAAACACCATGAACAGATGCGCTTAGAAGACACCAACTCCACCACGAAACCTACCACATCTATTAATGCACTAGTCAACAAAGTCGCGCATGAACAGCAACGGCCACGCAAACGTCCCCAGCAAAACCAGTGCAGAAATTGCAATTAGAAATACCCACATGAACGGAGACCGACATCCTGCCCTGCATTCCAGAACCAGTGTGCTTATTGCCAGAGATGGGGGCATTTCACCTCTGTCTGTTTCAGAAAACTAAACAACGAACAAAAACAACGGAGAACAAACCGCCCCCACGCCCACAAGCCCAAACCAGTCGACGACCGGTGAACTGCATTGAGGATCATCAACGAGACTCAAACAGCAGCAGTAACACGGAATATGTATTCTATACAGGTAAGGAAAAAAAACTTCCTTACTTCAACTTATCTTTTGGTGATAGCCATCAAATGTATTAGCTGACTCTGGCACCACCATAAACATTTTGTCTGAGGCAGATTTCAAATCCTTAAGACCAAGGCCCCTCCTCCGACCCACAAAAACCGTAATATCTGGATTCCGTGTCAATGAAGCCACCGCAGTCCTAGGTCAGTTCAGCACACTTCTACAGTTTAGAGGTATCTCCTGCCAAGCGGACATACACGTTATAAAGAACCCAGAAAAACCCATTATCGGCTGGGAAACATGTAAAAGGCTCAAACTACTATCAGCGAACACTCACTCAGTCAACTACATCAGTAACTCTGATGCACAAACCCAACTCTCCACTCTTAAAATTCTAGAGGACTACGCAGACCTGTTCAATGGCCTAGGTAAACTCAAAGAAAAAAAAATTCACCAACAGATAGATGAAAACATACCACCAATCGCTCAGAGATACCGCAGGGTCCCTTTTCACGTAAGGAAAGATATAGATGAGTTAATAACCAAAGATGAGAAACTGGGAGTGATTGAAGGTGCAGACGGACCAACCCCATGGGTATCTCCTATTGTGGTGGTACCAAAAAAGGATCAAAATAAAATCAGGATTTGCATCGACATGAGGGCGGCAAACAAAGCTATCAAAAGGAAACGACACCCAACCCCCACACTCAATGAGCTGAAAACTATCCTATCGTGAGCTAACGTCTTCAGCAAATTAGATCTCAACCAATACATAACCACCTTTGAAACACACCTAGGCCTGTACAGATATAATAGACTCTTTTTTGGTGTCAACTCCGCCAGTGAGATATTCCAGGAAGAAATCAGTCAAGCACTTGGAGGGATTAAGGGAGCCATCAACATCAGTGACGACATCCTTTGCTTCGGATCAGACTAGCAGGACCACGACCAAAACCTCCATGCGATATTCACACGACTTCGCGAAAAGAGGTCACTGAAATTCCTTGGACATACCTTTGGTAATGAAGCAACCTCAAAATAAAAACAATCCTTGGACTACCCGACCCTAAAAACGCATCAGAAGTTAGAAGCTTGTAGGGGATGACTAACTTCTGTGGCGCAGAATTCATTCCAAACTATGCAACCCTCACCCATGAACTTCGTCAATTAACAAAAAACAAAAAAACAAAAAAAAAACACTCACACACAATGGTCCTGGACTGAACGCCATCCTGAATGTCTAAAAACATCAAGGAGGTACTGAGCAAAGCATGCTCACTTGCCTACTTTGACCCGAACGAACACACTGAAATACATACCGATGCCAGTCCGGTAGGCATTTCTGCCGTGCTGTCACAAAATGGATGGATAGTACAATTTGCAAGCCGAGCACTATCCGCAGTTGAACAGAGATACTCTCAAACAGAACGTGAAGCACTTGCTATCACATGGGCGTGTGAACACTTTCACATATATATCTTTGGAGCCCCATTCACTGTCTTTATAGATCACAAACCCCTAACATCCATTTTCAACAACACCCGCTCCCAACTATCAGCACGCATTGAACGCTAGGTTTTGAGAATACAACCATATGACATGACTGTCATATACCAACCAGGCCATGATAACCCAACTGAATAACTCAGCCGCCATCCAACGCACCTACCACCAAGCGGTAGAGAACAAAAAATTGCAGAGGAATATATAGACTACATCCTCTCAACCTGAACCCCAACAGCAATGACAATTGATGAAGTCGCAACGGAAACTGAAAAAGGCAAGACACTTATCACCGTCACCCAAGCTATCCTTGCCAACAAATAGCATGGTGTCGAGGATAGCATAAACAAAGAAACATTCCACACTCTGCACGCCAATTGTGCTGAACTATCACTAGCACACAAGGATAGCGTCATCCTCAAAGAGTGCCGAATAGTACTGCCTGAAGCACTACAAAACAGAGCTGTCAAAATAGCACATGCCAAACCATGGCCCTCCTCTGAGAAAAGGTCTGGTTCAAAAACATGCAGCCCCTAGTGGAAGAAGACATCGAGAACTGCCACTCCTGCCAGATCAGTACCCACAAACCGGCAAGAGAGCCACTGCAAATGTCCCCACTATCAGCAGCCCCATGGGCAGAGGTCAGTGCTGACTTTGGACACTTCCAAAATGGAAAGTACCTTCTTGTCTCAGACGAATACTCACGCTGTTGTTGTCGACATCCTGGACTCCATCTCAACATCAGTCATACCCCGTTTAACAGCAGCAACTGGGGTCAAAAATCAAAGACACGAGTCTCGTACTGATGAAGTTGTATATCTTTATTCGCGCACCTGTTCAGCGTAAAATGCAAGCGTACACATTTTCCAACTATACATTCTTCAACCATACATTCTTCAACGTGAAAACTGAAACAAAAAATGCACTCGTAAATGTTCCAAAAAAGGAAACACACCACGAAAGTGATGATTTAAATTGAATCAATTAATCAAGAGAATTCACGTGCTTACCTCTTTTTGCCTTGCTAGTGACCCACAAAGAAAAACGTCAGTCTCGCATGCTGGTCGATTTGAAAAAGACCGAATTCGCGCCAGCCGGTGTTCAGGTCGGAAGTTCCTCCCGCACCTTCCACCCGGAAGCGACCGGTGCGGGAGGCAAAGTTCAATCTAAAAAACTATACCGGTTGAAATGCAAACACTTACTTTAACATGGCTCCCCAAAAAATAAGCAATACTTATTTTTCAAGGTTGGAACAAAAAAGAGTGACGCATGTTATGGCTCCTTGGTGGGGACTTCCCTGGTCTCGGCCTCGCATAACACGACTAGTTTGTGAATAGAGCGTTCCAAAGTTTGTAATGGTCGGTCTCTTTCACCCATTCTGTTCAAATTTGTAGTACCAACCGAAACTTTCACCTTACGAACCAAATCATCGTTAATGGGGATTGTTTCGATGGCCAGTCCAAGCTGCCAAGTGTTTCTAGGGGAGTTGTCTTCCTTGGTTAGGACGATGTCTCAAATGGAGACGTTTCTTTGTTGTCCACCCCATTTTCTTCTCTCCTTAAGCGTCTGAAGAAATTCCTTCTTCCAGCGTGTTCAAAACTCTTTTGTTGAATACTGTATTCATCGCCACCTATTCCGACAGTATAAATATGGCCTTTGGAATTTTCCCGGTGGTGGTAATATGATATTGGACTGCATTGTCAACGGATTATTCGGAGTCAGTGGTTCTACCGTCAAAGGATCATTTAGGCCATCCACATTGAGTGGTCGACAGTTAACAATGGCCATCGTCTCACAAAGAAAAGTTATTAGAGACTCATTGTCCAAGCTGGCACCAAAGTCATGCATAAGAGAGGAGAGTACATTTCGGATCGTGCGGATCTGCCGTTCCCCAACACCGCCCATGTGGCTAGCCGAAGGTGTGTTGTGCTTGAAAGTGATGTAGTCGCATCCCTGATTTGAAAGATGGTGTTGGAGCTTTTGGTGAAAGTGTGAGATGATCAGTTCAGTTACATGGGACTTTCTGGGAAGTATGACAGGATGTTTTAGATCTTTACAGAAACTTCCCTTATTTAACCGACCACCAACACGAAGCAGATAATGTTCATCAAGAAAGGGGTCAAGGCGATAAAGTGGGGATGTGCATCTTAGATGCCTGTCATTCCTGTTGCCACCATCCATCCCAAAGTCAGCTTCTCCCTCCGTTGCAATCTTCCTAAGTGCAAAATTTGCTCAGCCAGGGGATGAGGTTGTACCGAAAAGATGTCTAGTCATGCGGTATGTAAACGGTTCACTGTCCATATCGCCATTCTCCCACCATAGAAACCTAAAGTAGTTCCGATGTTGTACATCGACCTTGAATTGCAGAAACATTTTCTCAATATCACAAACAAAGGCTATAGGTTCCTTACGGAACCGACAAAGAACACCACAAAGTGAGTTGATGAAATCTGGTCCTACATTCCTGGCTATGTTCTTAACCACAATGTGATGGCTAATTCCAACATTGTCACTATCCATGTCTTCCCAAAAAGTCTCGGCAACACCCACTATATCCCATCCCGGATCGGTTCGTTGACCATATGGTCCATTACCAGTCGGTGCGATGATGTCTCTGGATGTTAATGCTTGGTACAGCTGTACCCAATTTCAAGTCTTGTGCAACCATAAGATAACATATCACTGAGATGTTTTCGTAGACAATAGTCAGGTCTTGTTTCAATTGTGATCCCGATACATTTTGTTCGGCTTTTCTCTCAATATTTGACAGCTTCTGCAACAGAACTGCTAATCTGTCCAGATAAAGCATCATGGAGATTCCGGATGAAAAAATCTCTGTATTCTTCTGACAAACACATAAATGTGCCACCCATTACAATGAATTCAACTTTATCTACACTGTGACCAAGTTGTTTCAACTGTTCAACTCTGTGCCTGGTCTGTAAGTAAAGATTGTACCTGGCTCGAATTGCTTCCATTGATGTTGGCTCATTACCGGTGTATGATTGTGTAGAATATTCAAAATCTGAATCAGGGCCTCCAGGACAATACACACAAATATTTCCTGTCATAACAATATGTGGACAACGATGAGGTTTGCACATAACAGCAACAACTGCAATACCACTAGCTGTACGGATAGGTTTAGCCTTCAACTTTGGAACAAGAGACCTTTTGTATCGTTGAGGCACAGCAGCAATGATATCCACTAATCTTGGTTGGCTGGCAAGGCCATATTTACTTGCTGATTTTCCTTTTATACTGTTTAAATTAACATATTTCTTTTGAATATGTGTCTGAATCAACTGATTGACAATGTCAGTAACTGCCAAAACCATTAATTCTTGATGTGACCCTTTTACAGTTCTTTTTTGTCCCATTGTTGTTGCTGTTTTCCTCTCAAGGTATTTTTCGGTTGATCGTACTGCATGTTCATCATTTAGAACCCGGAGATTCCCTATACTCTTTATAGCTGTGTTGGACTGTCTCAAGAAGTCGGCATACTTCTGTTATATCGTCATCTACAGCATCACAACGACACAATAATTAAGACGCAGTGACAAAGACAGACGCAGTAATAAACGACGCATGAAGACTTCTTTATAAAAAATATTTACCTCTCACTTTATTGCAAGGGTTCGAAAGGGTTGTTCAAGGTTTGCGTGTGAGAGGGAGCTTTGGAGACCGAACATAAACTGTAATATTTTGACCCCACTGTTTTGACCGTCACGTTGTGTTTTTCTTCTTCTCTAGGGCTGCTCAACCGGAGGCCTCGGGCCCACTCTGCTGGATGCTGACTTTCTTTACTGCATGTTATCAGCATCTTCTCTGGACCCCAAACTCCATCGGGGTTCCCGAGGGCCCCCACGGTCGGGTGTGGCTTTCCCTACCACATCTCGACTCCAACTGTCTGGAACTCTACTGGCAACTCCACTGGCTCGTCGAACTCAACTGAATTATATAATCGTTCGACGCCCACTCGATCTTTGAAATCGAATGTTTAATCGTCATCAAGCGGAAATAACTGTCATGCAGTTCACAGGTCACTCTCTTCCGGTGCATCAGTCTATGAGTGTACCATGGGAATTTTTTAGCTCGTCCCATTTCATCAGCCAATTTCCGCCCACGCGATTTTCTCACGTAACTGCCATTGGAATGTGTCACTTCCTTCCGGTGCATCACCTTGAATGGCATTTTGCTCGGGCCGAAGATCAAAATATAACACTTCTGCAGGGCGGTTCCATCTCTGGGGTTGATACGCTGCCAGTTTTCCAGTTTGTCTCTGAAGGCATCGGCTATAACAAACTGGTTTCCATATCGTTCCTCGAAGGCGTCTTCAGGTGGGAGCAAAAAGTAGCTTTCCACTGTATCCTTGACTTGGCCACCCATATATTTCTTTAGATAGTGTAGTCTTTCTCCGGCAGGAATCCTTCGGTGTTCAATCAGGGTCTGGAATGCGATTTTCCAACTTAGATATCTCATCGGATCGCCGTAGAACACACTAGGCTCAGGTGGAGGCAATCGACTTACACTTACTTGTTCAGCCAAAGACTTGACTAGCTCCCTCAATGCATCTCCCAAAGTATCATCGCCCATCCGATCAGCATGAAGTGCTGGTGGTTGATTATCAGGAGCATTTGTTGAATTCATAAACTTGTCGCTGGTAAGTACTGTGCCGGTTGCCGAGGCACAAACTGGGGTGTATCGGTGTTCAAAGGCGATTGACTAGTTTTGACTTCTTTCGTCAATGTTTGGTCTTCAAACAAAACATCCGATCCGGTTAGAGATGGTCTTGCAGTATTTTCCAACAGAGGCTCATTGTTGACCACCGGAGACTTCAGAAAATTCTCCACCTTATAGTTAGTATCAACCTCAGGTGCCAGTTGACTTTTCTCGTCAGCAGAATCCCGTGCAGTCTCTGGAGCTTCCAATTTGGCTTGGGCCATTTGAAGCTTCATTTCTGTCCTGACTATATCTAATTCTGCCTTTTGCTTGACTTCCTTGTCTATACACTGCAATTTCACCTTGAGAGCAGCGACCTCCGCCAAGATGTCTGTCGACTTCCTATGAGAACCATGCGAGGATCTCGAGCCTCGGGAAAAACGGCTTCGAGCAGTTCTGCTGGAACATCGTGACGCAGAGTCGAAATTTTTGTCCGACATTATGATAAATTACCAACAAATATAAATTCCCACGAGAAAAGAGTTATAGTCGAGGTAGGCAGCACGTGAACTCTCACAAACGAAACAACATATAATTTTAACGGAGTGCACAGAAGAGGCAGAACAATAACAAAAAATATATAAAAATAAAATAAAATGTATATATATATATATATATGTATATATATACAACGAAGAATTGAGGGGCAAAGAGGAGATAGGTAGAAGGAAAAACTGAAATAAAGAAACAGACAAAACAGGGCAATGTACTCAGCAAGAACGTACAGCACGTGTAGCGTGGCTCTTAGCTTGGATAGAGTGCATGACTATGAAAATAATGTTCAATATACAAATTATTTTAAATAATGTTCATGGAAATTTGCAAAAAAAAATGCTGCTCCTGAAATAAAAATCAGTTTTTTTTATGCGGCGCAGATATTCCGTACTCACAGTTTTGCAGAACAGTTCGTTTTCTTTGAAACAAAATGTTTGTTTGTTGTTGGTTTTTTTTTTTTGTTGTTGTTTTTTAATACGGCGCAGATATTCCGTACTCACAGGATAACCTTCTTCTTGTGGGCGTCACAAATCGCACTCATTCAACCCGTCCACGGTCAAGGTTATATTCTGATATTCCTCGACCGGATGAACCTGTTATTTACACAGGTGCATTTTCTATTTTGACAGCCCGGCCGGGTCGGATGTCAATATACAACAGTAGCTTGAAACAGAAATATTTTTGACAATCAAACTGTGTACGTACATTTAATCTGCGTGCTTATGCTGGACTGAATTGTTTGAAATGGAACTGTTTTTTGACATTGAAACTGTACATACACTAAACTGAATTGTTTTATATAGAATTGTTTTGACATTTAACTGTGTGTAAACAAAATCTCTACTTATACTAAACTGAATTAAATGAATTAGAATTGTTTGAATAAACTGAATAGCGTGAAATAGAAATGTTTTTGACAATTAAACTGTGTACTCATGCTAAACTGAATTGTTTGAAATAGAACTATTTGCATAAAAATTGATTTGGCGTTAAATAACCTACAAAGGTTGATATGCCCTAAAACCCAACCAACCAACTAACCAACCTATATATATATATATATATATAATGTTAAGCTCCGACTATACATATATATATAATATTAAGCTCCCAAACCGGTTGAGCACTCTTGCGGTATAAAATGGAACACATGGAACACATCAATCTTGCATATTCTCTAAAGAATATACCGATACCAACCCATTCGGCATGCAAGCTCCAACTCACCGAAAAAATAGAGAGCTTGATAAAAAGAATGAGGTCGAAGGCCCACTTATTCCTCAAAGCTATCAACAACCACAATACCACTGGTAATTTCAACCTAAAATTTAAAAAAATGCCCTCCGATATGCAAGGATATGCAAGCATTCGAAAATGATCAAACGAATATGATCAAAAACATTAAATTCAAGAATCACCAAGATAACTTCCAGAAAAAAAATCATAAATGACACTAAAAAAATACACAACTCAAAAAAATTGTTTATATTCACCGACAAAACAACCAATTTATATTCTACAAGTCTCACAAACTACAAAAAGCTGGCAGCAAACAACGTAATGCAAATATACAAAAAGCACCTGAAATCACAATGAACAATATAAATAAGGAAGCTAAAGAAATAGCCACTAAATTAACTATAGACCACAAAATAAACTCCATAGCTGAGCAACCAGCCTTTATAACAATCAAAGATCACAAACTGAACTTTACAACCAATCTGACTCATCGATTAATCAACCTCACAAAATCCGAAATCGGAAAAATCAACAAACATATACTGGATAATATAAACACACATCTCATGGATAAACTACAACTCAACGAATGGAAGAACACCAAAGCCGTCACCAACTGGTTCACAGCTATAACTAACAAGGACAACACAGCCTTCATCCAATTCGACATTACAGACATCTACCTCTCCATCACCGAATACACACTTGACAGAGTCCTAGAATTAGCAGCCCAGTACATACCTGTCTCACAATATGATATTATGATCATCAAGCACTGCCGCAAATCGCTCCTCTTCCATGACAGGAAACTATGGATAAAAAGACTCAATAACCATCTGTTCGACGTAGCTCTGATGGCGCGAAGGTGTGCGAACTGGTCGGTGCCCTAATTCTCTCCCAACCATCAAACATAATCAATAATACCGATATGGGACTATACAAAGACGACGGTCTAATCATTATTAGGAACCCAAACGGACCCAAACTAGATCACTACAGGAAAAGGATATCCAACGCACTGAAACTGCTGGGATTTAAGATTATCATACACACAAATCTAAAAATAGTAAATTTTTGGACGTAACACTAAACTTATGTAAAGTCACTTACGAACCTTATAAAAAAGATAATGACACACCAATGTACATACCCACTTCTTCAAACCACCCACCAAACCATTACCAAACAAATCCCAAAATCTATCGGTCGTAGGCAATCCCATAACTCTTCAAACATCGATATTTTTAACAAACACACATATATGACAAAGCATTAAAATACAGCGGTTATAGACAAGCACTAGAATTCATACATCCAAAAGATAAAACTAAGCACAGAAATAGGAATACAATTGGTTTAACCCACCTTACAACAAATGTATAATATTCAACATAGGTAGGGACTTCCTAAACTTAATTACTAAGCACTTTCCTAATAATAGCCCCCTAGCCAAAATCTTTAACAAAAACAACATTAAGGTTAGCTACAGTAGCACAAGCAGCGTGTCCTAAATAATAAAAAACCACAATAAAAAAATCGCATACATCAACAGTACAATACATCCCTCCAACCAATGCGATTGTAGGGTCAAAAACACATGCCCGTACTAGGAAAATGCCTATATTGTATACAAAGCCTCTGTAAAAACTAACTCTGTCAAACATTACTGCGGTGCAACGGAAAGTACCATAAAACAAAGAATTTACAATCATAAACTTTCTTTCACAAACAGAAACAACTCATCCAACACCTTCTTATCCTCATACATATGGCACCTAAAAGACATAAACATGTATCCCACAATCACCTGGGAGATACTAAAACAAGCACCTGCCTACAACAAAACATAAAAAATATCTCCTTTGCATCCACGAAAAATTAGCCAAAATAACCTACCCATCACAAAATACCCTGCTAAATAAAAAATCTTAAATCCTTTCAAATTTTTGGCGCGAGAACAAACACCTTCTCTCACACTTCGACCCACGCACATAACCTATCTAACACCTCTACTCATAAAAAGGAAAATCAAATGACACCACGCCATACCTGAAAGGCGCCTCTGGTGGTGTAATGGTTAGCAAGCTGGACTAGCAAACCTACACTAGTGAGTTCGAGTCTCACTGGGTGCCCCTTTCATATGGCCTTGTGCCACATCTAAGCAAAAAAAAGCTTAGTAAATTACCACGCCATACCTGAAGCACCGTAAGTACCATTTTCCATCACCAATCATCACACCCGCCACAATGTATGTACCATCTGTCTCCATTAATCCCCATACCCTTCTACATATCTGTTAATATTATGTTTTCATTAACGTTAATAATAAGCCTCAAAACTACATTCATCTTATCTATCACGTACACTCAATCTTTTACTACAATAGCGTATAAGTCATATAACGTTAACACAAAATAGATAACTATTAAAAATAACCATCACAACCCCTGCCAACTATTACCCATACCTCCCAAACCCACCATCTATTTCCTTAATTTTATAATGACAACACTGCTCTTCAGCTATAATTATCATCGTACATAAAAATACTATTATTGTAACCCCTTCATTATTTTCATTATGTACGTACTATCACAGATAACTATAGTATATATAATATGTATGCAACATAGAGTCAAATTATTATTATTCAAGCACAAATCTTCTCCCTACATATAATACCAATATTGTACAATACTGCATTGTATATTGCAATACAATATGTCCCTGCTCCACGATATTTATGTGATCCTGATCTACCATACTACACTCGCTTAAATACGCTTAAAATCAAATCTTTATTTGTTTCCCTCGACCTGCAATGATGATGTTTGTTACTTAGTTGTAATCACCTACACATGTAGAAGTAGATAAAGAATCTTTCCCGACAATACTGTTGCAAAATCAGATACATTGACTCCTAGAATCCAGTTAAAACATACACACACTATATACCACTTACACATACGCACACAATAATACGCAACTAGAACCCAAACAAACACACACACACACACACACTTAAAAGCACACATAAAGATTCTTAAACAACCCCGACGATTTTTACTGAATTTTTCGAATTTCGACTCATTTTAATTTGTTAGCTGCCTCATAATTGTTTTTTTGTAAAAACTTAATGAAACCCAGGTGTCGCAGACAAGCTTCCATGGCATTAAATATATAAATCTAATATGTATCTATTTATTATTATTATTATTATTATTATTATTATTATTATTATTATTATTATATATACTAATATATATATATATATATATATACTAATATATTATACATATATATATATATATATATATATACTATATATTTATAATATATATACCTCTCACGCCCCCAGCCTCGCCCATCTCCCTGCAGCAGCGTGGGGACAAAAACAGACGGAAAGTTCTCTCCAGCCCGGTATTTTTTATTGCCGCCACCGACGACCCATACCAGATCTTATTACGCTCTTACCCGGAGTTAACAAACTTGAATTTTGTTGTGAGCAAACCAACACACTCAACAACTCACCACATTGAGACCACGGGTGCTCCGGTGTTCTCACGCCCTCGCCGCTTCCCTGCAATTACACTAAAGGCGGCGAAGACAGAGTTTAACCATATGCTGCAGCTGGGAATTATACGCCCCTCGTCCAGTCCATGGGCTTCCCCCTTGCATATGGTTCCAAAGTGCTCCGGAGATTGGCGTCTGACTGGGGACTATCGACGACTTAATGCCATGACGGTACCTGACTGTTGCCCAATCCCAACAAATACAGGACTTCGTTTCCTCTCAGTGTGATTGTAAGACATTCTCCAAACTAGATTTGGTTAAGGCTTACCATCAGATACCAGTGAATCCGGCCGACATACCCAAAACTGTGGTAACAACTCCATTTAGAACGTTTGAATTTTTTACTATGCCTTTCGATTTGTGAAACGCGGCTAGTACCTTCCAACGCTTCATAGACGAAGTTGTGCGTGATTTTGACTTCGTCTATAACTATATAGACGACATCCTCGTGGCAAGTGCCTCACCTGAGGAACATGTTACTCATCTCCGCCTACTATTCGAACGGTTTCAGAAGTACCAGGTGAGGATTAACCCTGGTAAATGTGTTTTCGGTGCTTCGTCACTAGCTTTCTTGGGCCACATTATCAGCCCTGAAGCTATATCTCCCTTACCTGAAAAGGTGAAGGCTCTACAAGACCTTCAACCATCCACTTCACTTCGCCAGCTAAGGTACTTCCTCGGTGTGCTTAACTACTACAGATGTTTTATCCCATACTGCGCGGATCTCGTGTCTCCGCTTTCTGACCTGTTACGTAACAGGAAAAAGAAAAATGAGCAGATTTCGCTGAAAGCCTTTAACGAAGTGAAGCAGAAACTAGCAGCAACATCGTTACTTGCACATCCTGTATCCGATGCCCAGTTTTCACTGGTCGTTGATGCATCGGGTACATCTGTAGGTGCAGTTTTGCAACAGCAATACCAACCACAACAACCTCTCGCTTATTTTTCGAGACAGCTGAAACCGACAGAACAACGTTACAGCACGTTTAGCCGTGAACTCCCGGCTATGTACCTCGTAGTGAAACACATTCAGCCTTCACTAGAGGGCCGACAATTCGTGATCTACACCGATCACCGTCCGCTTACTTTCGCACTGCGTTCTAAGCCGGACAAGTATTCTCCTCGCGAAACTCGCCACTTGGATTTTGTTTCGTAGTTTACCAACGATATTCGACATATCTCTGGTGAACAGAATGCTGCGATAGACGCCTTCTCTCTTCCTATCAATTCTCTGTCCTCACCTTCGGATATCAACTTACGGCAGATGGCCTTAGACCAGCCACGTCTGGACACCTTGGATCAGTCGTCACCTGAATTTGCAACTTGCGGACGCGCAGATCATCTGTGACACCTCAACAAATTCATCTCGACCTTTTGTTCCGATGACTCATCGTAGGGTTGTTTTTGACACCCTACACCATCTGGCACACCCGGACTCTAAGCCACAGTGAAGCTGATTTCAGCTAGATTTTTCTGGCTAAATATGAGGCGTAATATCACTGCCTGGACACATTCCTGCGTATCCTGCCAAAAGTCAAAGGTGCTCAAGCATATCCGTGCACCTCTTGGAACATTCAGCACCCAAGACGCTCGGTTCAGCCATGTCCATATTGATCTTGTTGGACCATGGTAGGTCAGTCAGGGATTTACCTACCTCCTGACCTGTATAAACCGTTTCACACGGTGGCCTGAAGCCATTCCCCTAAATGATATTTCGGCTGAATCCGTAGCGCAAGCCCTCATATAAGGCTGGATATCGCGTGACAGAGTTCCCACAACTATTACCACAGATCGTAGTGGACAGTTTGAATCCCACCTATTCCAAGAAACTTCCAGGATTTTAGCGATCAAACGTACGCGTACAACGAGCTATCACCCTGATTTTAACGAGATGATAGAACGCTCCCATGCCTATTCTGACCAACAGCGATGGAGCGAATATGTACCTGTTGCCCTTCTTGGCTGTTACGCAGCTATCAAAGAGGACCTGGGATACTCTCCAGCTGAACTCGTCTATGGAATACCCCAGTCGTTGCCGGGTTAGATGCTGATCCCGATAGATTTAACGGCAACAGATCCAGTTTTGTATACAAACAGACTGCGAGCTTATTTTGGTAAGCTCCCACCAATGCACCCTATGGAACAGACTATCAAATCGTCGGTCCCAAAAGAGATTTTCTCATGGACTCACGTTTTTCTGAGAAAGGACGCAGTGAAAGCCCCTCTCACTCCACCTTATACCAGTCCTTATCGCATGCTTTCTCTTACTGACAAACTTTTCACATTGACATTAGCGGCGAAAAAGGACGGTATCTATTCACAGATTGAAAAGAACCTTTCTTGACACTAAAACACAAGAGCCACATACCCCTCCTACATACACGCAGCATGAACATACCCTTACACCAGTAGAAGTGAATACAACGCCAAAAGACAATTATGTTACCACAACACGTAATGGTCGACGAGTATATTGGCCTAAAAACTATGTAAGACTATATATATATATATATAAAGAGAGAGAATGAACCTTTTTTTTTTTAGTCTTGATACTCTTTGGTACAATTTCTGCTTATTTTTTATTCATTCTTTTTACAACTGCTACCTTTTTCTCGGTCGGCTTTCCGCCTAAGTAAGGGGGTGATCTAGCAGTCACAATAAAATTTTCTCTCACAAATCAATGCCCCCACCAAGCGATTCGGCCACACACTGGAAATCACAGTCGACCAGCAGAGAGTACCCGGCAAGCAGAGTCGAAAGACCTCTCTCCTGTCCTCATCTACCAGACGCTCAAGCATGAACGATCTTCGCTAAAGATAACTGCTGGCTAACCTGCTACACCAAAAGAACTTTTCTCCCTCTGACACAGTCTAACTTTCTGTCGTCGTTGTTGTTCTTAAAAGAGGTTTTGTTATTTCATTTCATGCTACGTGAACAACTACTAGTTAATTTATCGTGATGTAAACCAACATTCACTAAATATCAATGAGAACATCTGAAAAGGAAATTTTATTGTTTTTGTTTAGTTCATGAGTAAAGTTAAGAACTGAATTTTTTGGGAAGGGGTCTTGTAGTATGTTGATTGCATTAATATTATTACCAAGAAAAAAGATATCATCAACATATCTTAGGTATATTGGAGGTTTTTTAATGCTATTAAAAATTCTATTTTCGAGGTCGGACATGTAGAAATTACTGAAGATCGGGCCCAGGACAGACCCCACAGAAACCCCATCTGTCTGAACGTAAATATTACCAAGATTGTCATGAAATGAAACTTCAGTAGTGCTTTTTAGGAGTAGTTTCCTAAGTATATTAGGGTTGATTTTAAGAGGAGGGAGAGATTGGTTATTATGAATATTATTTATGATAATATCCACTGTTTGATTAACAGGTACATTACTGAATAAATTTTCAACATCCAGTGAGGCTAATATGCCATTATTGGGTTTAATTGTATGAAGAACTTGAATTAATTCATGTGTAGATTTTATGTTATATTTACTAGGCAAGTATGGTGAAATAAGCTTATAGAATACACATTTTTTTAGCCCTAGAATAATCAACAAAAACATACATAAGAACATTCTAGAAATTTTGGATCAAAACCGCATTAGCATTGAAGTTATATTTTTATATTTTTCAACCAATCAGCTAAAAACATAGAATAGGAACATTGTAGAAGAACAGGATCAGAAACTAATTAACAGAAAATATCTAGGCTCTAAAACAAATTAGTAAAAATACGAATCTGATGGGTCAAGAAATGTCTACGCGCTTAAATTTTAGGACCTGCAATAAAACTATTTTTGATCCACTACTAAAGTATAAATAAGGTCAGTTGTCGGTCATTCAATTCATTTCTTCCACAGCCAAAAAGTCATTCTGTCTACTACATGTAGTAGTAATGCCACGAACAATCTTACCTCGAAGAAACAGAAGGTATGCTCTCTCTGCTACCGGCACGCGGAAACCAGAAGAAAGGGACGCAAGAGGTGTGACTTATTTTATGGAGGATAATTTGATAAGCCCACGTGAAGTGGCGAGATTTAATGAGCATATAAGAAACTAAGTTTGAGGTGGAAAAAGCAGAGCAGTATTTTGCTTATGTCTGATTGGTGAACACCCATCAGTTTATTTTGCGTGTTAAATAATTTGACTGCCCCCCAATAGGTTGATTCCACTTCGACTAGACTTCTAAAACCACGAACACTACCCCAAAAGATTTTTCTCTAGAGGTCATGAAACCAGCAGCAGAGCCGCAATTAAGATTCAAAGGGAAAGGCTTGTGAACTTTCTTTCATCAATGCGACATTGTTACAAGACGAGATCTTGCCTTGATTTGAAAAAACAAAAAGAAAGAAAAGAAGAAAAGAAAAAAAAACCGAAGTTAACACTTCGAGTTCTCAACTAAAAATGAAAAGTTAGTCGCTCACGCATGGGCTCCGCGCAGAACTTCCGTTTGCGATAAATTAACAAAAAAAAAAATACATTAATAAATATCCAATCGGAACGCTTCCCGCGGGGCACAAAAATTGCCGTTTCTGAGCCTACAGAAAATATATAAATAGACGGACCAAATAATTATCAGTGAGACTTGTTCCTTCACACGACCCGTGTTAAGGATTCTACGCACCGTCCGGCGCCTGTCATCCGATACATCAAACGATCGCCGCCGCTAAGAACATTGCCCTAGTTCCGAAGAAAACCATCCCTTCACCACGAGAACTTTGTAACTATCCCTTCACCACGAGACAAGTACAGTACATGAACTTTGTAACTACTACCACTGAATTCATTCTTTAACTGTGAACATATTTCTCCATTCTACTCTCTGTACTTAATCTATTTATAAAAAATTTTCTATAACATCATTACTGTGTTATTGTGAGTATCTATACGTTCTTTGTTTTGCAACCATACGCATTTCTCGCCCACAACTCAGAATATAACACTGGTGTCAAGCGTGCAGCAAAACAAGTATGGAATACTCCGGCCTTTCTCGATCAGAAATCTTGGAACTTATAAAACAACAAAAAGCAGCGATTCTCCAAACGAAAATTGACATGGAGCCGGCAGATAACCCGCAAGCACAATTAATCATTAGTGAACGGAAAACAGACCTCCACAAACTTTTAACTGCTCTGCAAACTACCGCACACGATCGATCGCACACATTGCAACAACACACCACAAACTATGAGCTTCTATTACGACAGCAGTCACTTCGGGACGCCACAAAATCCATCCGGACCTTCGAACCGGGCAGCGATGTAAACCGCTTCATTACCGACCTTAATAAGGCTTACACCATACATGTTAAGCCAGAATTAAGGGAATATCCTGCAATGGAGAAGGAGTTTGTCAAGCTGGCAAAGCAACTACTGAACGAAGGCATCTTCCAGCAGATGGAGGACTCAAGACAGCCTACGTCCACGTTCGAGGAACTAAAGGCTTACCTTATATCCACCCACGGGAGCCAAATGACAAACTTCCAGTACCTAAGCCGAGCATGGGACCTTCAGCGACATGAGGGAGAGAAACTCACTGATTTTGCAGGCCGACTTGAAAACACAATCCGAGAGGCCACAGTCCACATCACGGCAAAATTCAAGTCGGACAGACAAAATGCTGAGATGACGGCCGAAACTGCGTTTTCCCTAATGGGGGCCATGCTCATGAGTGAAAAGATCAAGGCATGGACACCTAACATCTATCCACACCTCGTCAAAACTATGGACAGACACTACTCAGTGGGTGGTATAGCCAGCGATGCGCAACGCTATCTTGATCGTGGTATCAAAACGGACATCACCACCGCCGCTGAAACCGCTGCGCTGATGGCGAGCCAACCTACACACTCTGACAAACCTCGTAGCCTTGAAAGTGACAAGATACTAGCCGACGTACAGCTACAGTTGCTGGATCTGAACAAGCAACTGCGGCAAACCCACAGGCGGAACCCATCCATCGTTGACTGGAAAAGTCGAACCGCCCCCACCTACAACATGAAGCACAACCGGGCACAAAGAAGCGCTGGCCAACCCAGCCAACAAGCAATGTGCAAAAATTTTTTACGAGGCCGCGCATGCTTTAAGGGCAACAGGTGCCCATATTTTCACCCCCCTCATGCTCAAGCACACATAGCGACCACTGACACCGGTTTACATGGAATAGATAGCGATCAGCACAACCATGAACACGCGACGCGCTTCGACGAACTGGATTTTCGGTTGGGACCGAACGAGATGTGATGACTCGTTCCCAGGTCCATGTATCCACTCAGCATCATCACACATTTAACGTTCAAATCCAACCTGATCTCCGATCGCCCCTTGTTCAGATCAACCTCCGCAACAACGGCATCACATTCTCCGGTGTAGGCATGTTGGATTCCGGATGCACGACTTGCATCATTCCCATTTCTCGCTTACCTGAAGATGCAAGAAGACACATGTCCAAATCCAACATCCGAGTCAAAGGAATCGGAGGGAACATCTCTATTCTGGGCAAGCTCACCTGCGACATTACCTTGGGTGACGATACTTCCCCCGCTTTCTGCAACGTCGACACACTGATCACGACATCAGACATTCCCATCTTGATCGGTCAGAACATACTCGGCCACCACACACTGTTATCCTATACTATCGATAACCAGAAGGCGACTGTAGAACTTGCGCGCACACTCCCATCTGGCAAGCTAAAACATACTGTCCCGCTCTCTACAACCGTCCATCCAAGGATAAAACCGACCCACAACCTTTCACACGGTGCCCTAACCGTTTCCAACGAGGAACCACGAGCCACAGCCAGATCATCGCCTCACGGGTTGACTCTCAACCAAAAACTCCATTGGCTTAAGCAAACCGTAGGCCTATCGCTTCCAGACCATCATAGCCGTAGTGAATTAGAAGCTACCGCCGATTTACTCATCAGCTATGCGGACATTCTGGGCACCGACGACAATAGTAGGGGCACTTTCATCAAACCCATACGCATACCAACCAACGGCCAGTCCAGGAGCCAAAAACAGCACCCTATAGCCCAAGCAGTGGAGGGTGATGTTGACGCGGAAATTGCCCGCATGGCAAGTGAGGGTGTTATCGAACCTTGCAACGACCCTAAAGGATTTAACAGTCCCGTTTTTGCCGTCCGCAAGAAAAACGGAAAGATTCGAGTGGTCACAAATTTCAAAAGAACCCTCAACAAAGTTTTAGTCGATCTCGAACCATACCCAATACCTACCATTGACTCGACATTCAACAAGATTGGCGAAGGTAACAAGTACTTCTCAACACTCGACCTCCGCAATGGCTATTGGCAAATCGTTATTGATGAACGTGACCGCCATAAAACGGCCTTTACTTGGAAAGGACGCTGTTTCCAATTCACCCGTCTGGCCTTCGGTCTAACATCCGCTGGACAAATCTTCTCTCGATGCATAGCTGAGGCTCTCGACACAGTGGCCTCACGCGCGAACATATCGTCATATATCGATGATAATCTTGTCCACGCCAAAACCTTCGAGGAATATGTGACAGCGCTGGAGCAATTATTTATTGCTCTACGCAAGTTCGGATTAAAACTAAACCCAGAAAAATGCATTTTTCTTGCGTCCGAAGCTAAATTTCTCGGTCGCATCGTGAATAGCGACGGGTTCAAGGCCGACCCCGAATATGTCCGCGCCATTATCGACATGAAACCCCCGACAACGAGAAAAGAACTACAAAGTCTCATCGGACGTCTCGTATGGATTCGGCAATTCATCGAGACACGCCTTAACGAGAGCATCAGAACCGACATGTTCTCCAATCTAATGGCCCCCATAAACGAACTAAACAAGCCCGGACGGACATTCGTCTGGACCGAAGGGGCCAACAAGGCTTTCAATAAAATTAAGAAGCGCCTCGCTTCCCCACCAATCATTTCATTCCCCGATTTCACCGGACTCTTTACCCTCACCACCGACGCCAGCGATATCGCATGTGGGGCCATTCTCATGCAAGAGAATAAACACGGCCAAAAGAAAATAATAGCAGTGGCCTCACACACCTTTAACGCGACGGAGCGCAACTGGTCAACAACTGAACGCGAGGCATATGCGATAAAATGGGCCATCACCAAATTCGATTACTTCTTGCGTAGTCGTCCCTTCGTCGTCCTCACAGATCATCGATCTCTCACATACTTGGATCAACGTGAATTCAACAATGCGAAGATACGACGATGGCAGGAGGAAATATCGTGCTACAAATTCGTCTTGGAAGATGTAGAAGGTGAATCGAATGTCTGGGCAGACATGCTCAGTCGGAGATATGGCCACAGCAAGGACAAGCTTACGGCAGACCCCACACCTGCAGGGAAGCGCTTCAAACTCCAAGGCTCCAGTCTAAACATCTACGTTCCATCCTGGTGCATGGACGAAATCAAGAGCTCCCAGCTGCTCCCTGGGACTCACACAACACGGAACATTCAGCATCATCTGCAGGCCATCGACGCATTCCTCGCGTTTAATGCCACATCGACCATCCCGGTTGAAGAGATAGCTGACCACATGGGTATTGCAGCGGAACAAGCCTCTGATGACACACTTTCAAAAATCATCAGAGCTCTTCAGTTGGCAACCCCAAGACCGGACGCTACCCTACTCGACCCCAAAGATCATCGTACCGGGCTATATAACAAGCACATGCACCAATTCTACTTGGAACCTGGTACATCTGTATTGATGATCAGGGATACTACAAACACACCAAAACTGGTAGTACCCTACAAGCTCCGGACAAAATATCTCCACCAAGCCCATGACTGTGTCAACCACTCAGGGATCTCCCGCATGCAGGAACACCTATCCAGCTACTGGTGGGAGTTCAAAAATCGCGATATCAGGGCGTATGTTCAGTCATGCCAAACCTGCGCTAAACGCAAGGGAAATTACGGCATGCGCCGAAACTGGTCCACGGGCCATTGCAAGAGAGGAGGAAAACCATTCGAGGTTGTCTACATAGATTTTGTCTCAATGCCCCTCTCAAAGGGCAAGCGGTACATCCTTACTATTCTAGACAGCTTCAGCCGCCACCTCATGGCCATACCATGTGCCAGAGACCGCGCAATCGACGCAGCACGCGGACTCTACCAGTTCTTTCTTCGTCACCGCGAGATTCCCCGCATTGTCTCCTCCGACCGAGGAACCCACTTTACTGGTGAGGTCTACAAGGAATTTTGTGACCTAACCTCGATCACCCGGGAACTTCACTGCCCGTGGCGACCACAAAGCTCGGGGAACATTGAGAGGCAACACCGGACCTTAAAAAACGCCCTTTACATGATCTGCGAAGACAGAAATTGTGAATGGACGGACGTTCTCGAATCGGCAGTTTCCTCAATGAATGAGGAAGGAAATTCTTTTTCCCTCCATTTCTCTTTTTTTTTCTTTCTTTTTCATGTTTTTGACGAGTTTCTAGTCTTTCTTAAATATCAAAATTGAGGAAGAAAATTCCTTTTTCCCATTCCTTTTTTCTTCCCCCAACACCGTGAAAGAATATCTGCCACTATATTTTAATAATAGTAGGACCTCTTCGCCCTTTTCAAACTCTTTCTTCTTCGGCATTTGTAAGGGTCCTCTTACTGTTCTCTTATCCTCTAGATAAATGTTAGGGAATTTATTCCCATTATTCTTTGGACTTTCATCTTTTCTCTGATGACCAGTCCCTCTGTCTTTCGGTTTCCTGAGATGTGGAAGCTTCACTTCTTTACATCCACCTTCCCACTCTGCGAGCGATTACGTAGGTTGTACCTCGCTCGTGGTTCTGCCGCCATCTTGTCTTCTTTGTTTCTGGCGTTCATTTTCGCCATCTTGTTTTCTTCATTTTTGGCGCTCATTTTCGCTATCTTACTCGGTTGACCTTTTTTTTCCCCAGTATGAGGGAGATTCCTTTCATTGGTAGCTTTTCTACCACTCCAACTCTAATGGGTCCATTTTTCCACTTGGACTTTAGGGTTATCTTACATAGCGGTATTTTCATCCTCTTTCTGCCAATACCCTCTATCTGCACAGTCTCACGTGCTGCTTCTATGGCCCCTTTAGGTACTTTATCTCGTAGAAGTAATGACTGAGATGCTCCTGTATCTCGTAAAATTGATACTTTTACAAGTCCTGCATTTGGGCCTCTTATGACCCCTCTCTTCGTCCAGGGTCGATAAGACTGGTTTCCTCCGGCTGTCGTGCAGCTCCTTGCGGTTTTCCCGCCTGGGTTCGGTTAGCTTCCGGACCTTTCCCTAGCTGACACCTTATGGCTATATGCCCGGCTTTTCCACATTCATAGCAGATCACTGCTCTGCTGTCTCTCTGGAAAGTTCTTCTATTCTCTTCCTTAGGCTTTTCTTCTGGGCTTAATCTTCATTCTACTCCCTTGGCTTCCCGTGTAGATTCTTTCCTTTGTTTTTCGGTGTGTGAGGGTGTACTCATCCGCCAGTGCGGCTATTTCATAGCTCAGGTCATTTTCCTTTCACTCAGGTGAACCCTGATTTCCTCTGGCACACAGTTTAAAAATTATTCAGCCAATATTAGCTGCCGGAGTTTCTCACTGTCTCCTATCTTCTTAGAGTCACACCATTTCTCAAGCGCATTCTCCTTGTCCCGCAGAAATTCCATATATGACGGGTTTTCTTTCTTTCTCTGCATTCTAAACCTCTGTCTCTAAGCTTCTGGAACCAACTCGAAGCTTTTGAGAATCGCCGCTTTCACCAATGCATAATCGGCGCAATTTTTCGTTGGCAGAGTTGCATATGCCCTCTGGGCTTTGTATATGCTTGTATATATATATATATATATATATATATATATATTTGTATATATATGTATATATGTTTGTATATATATATATATATATATATACATATGTTTGTATATATATATGTATATATATGTTTTATATATATATGTATATATATATATGTTTGTGTATTTATATATGTATTTGTATATATATGTATATGTTCATATATATATATATATATGTGTGTGTGTTTTTGTATATACATATATATATCATCATCATCATCATGTCGCGCCGCCTGCGCGGATATCCCTGACCGTCTCTCGCCATTTCTCCCTATCATTCATCGCCTCCGGCAGGTCTTCAGGATTACAACCCGTGTCCTCACATAGCTGCTGTATGTAAGTTCGTGCTGGTCGTCCCACTCTTGCACATCCATGAGTGGGGGTCCACAGGAGTACATCGCTTATGAGCTCGTCCTTGCTTCTCCAGCAGTGTCCTGCGTGTCTGGTTCGTCGAACTTGTATAGTTTTTGTGATGGGGGGCAAGTGTCCGTATAGTTGGAGTCTCGTGGGGTGTTGTCGCCAGGACTTGTTTAATACTGCTCTCAACATTCTTGTGTAATATATATAAACACGTATATATATATATATATATATGTCCAGGAGGCTGGACATATATATATATATATATATATATATATATATACGTGTTTATATATATATGTTTGTATATGTATATATATATTGGTCAGTCATCTCATAAGATGTATAGCAATAACATACTGAATTTTCAAGAGTCTAACATTATTTTAAATGCCTGTACAAAAAAGTCCGGATACTTATTGAATACATCACGTATACACACACACACACACACACACACACATATATATATATATATATATATATATATATATATATATATAAACTAACATACGAGGTGCCTCCAATAAGTTTCCAGTCTTTTTTCGTATGGGAAATTTTTATTGATATTACCCACATGAAACTCTAGTTTCCTTCGAAGTAATCTCCCCCGGCTGCAATGCATTTGTTGTACCGTTCCAACAACTTCTGGAAGGCCCTATGGAAGTCCTCTTCTGTGAGCGTATCAATGATCTTCGTCACAGCCTCTTTCATCTCCTTAATCGTCTCATAACGACAGCCTCTAAGTTTTTCCTTGAGCTTAGGGAATAACCAAAAGTCACAGGGAGCAAGGTCTCGACTACAGGGAGGGTGAGGAACTATCTTGATGCCCATCTTGGTCAAATAGTCTGTGACAAGGATGGAGTTGTGGACTGGTGCATTGTCCTGGTGGAAATGCCACTTACCCGATTTGAAGAATGCTTGCCTCTTCCTACGGGATCTCTTCCTGAACTCCCTTAAAACCTCAACATAGTATTCCTTGTTGACTGTCTGTCCAGTGGGAACCTAGTGCATGTAGATCATCAAAAGTTTCTGGGTGGATCTCTTCTGTCTGGTCTTCTTGGGTCAGGGAGAGCCAGCATGCTTCCACTGGGAACTATATCTCTTGGTCTCTGGGTCATAGCAGTAGATCTAGCTTTCGTCACATGTCATCAGAGCATCAAGAACTGCGGGATCTGAATTGATCAGCTCGACCATCTCCCTGCTGTCATGATAACTCTTTCATTTTGATCTCCTCTGAGCACCCTTGGGACAAACTTTGCACAAATCTTCCGCATCTTCAGTTCCTCACGAACAATTGTGTTTACAGTTCCCACACTGACATCGAATTGTGGACTTATTGCGTCTATAGACATACGACGGTCCTTATCCGTGAAATTCTTTATTTGGCCAATCAACTTTGGTGTTCTGACTTTCTTACTCTTTCCACACCTCTCATCATCCCTCACAGACGCCCTGCTTTCCGTGAATATCTTATGCCACTCAAAAACTGGTGCTCGATTCATGTAAGATGGTCGAAAAGCAGTCTGAAGCATTCCGTACGTTTCTGTGGCATTTTTCCAGGTTTAAAACAGAATTTTATTGAATATCGTTCTTCTAAAGTGTCCTCACGTCCATATTGCATTTTTGAAATTCACCAGCTGTAACAATCAGGCTTTAGTAGGGTGTATTCCACTTCCTGCTGTAGCTATCCCTTTGAACCTGAAATAATAAAAATTGGTCCGTCATCTCATAAGATGTATAGCAATAACATACTAAATTTTCAAGAGTCTACAACAATTTGAAATGCTTGTACAAAAAACGTCTGGAAACTTATTAAAGACTCCTTGTATATATATATATATATATATATACAAACATTCATATATACATATATATATAGACAAACATATATATATATATACACGCACATATATATATACGCACGTGGCGAGAGAGGGTCAGGGATATCCGTGCTGCCAGCACGATATGATGATGATGATGATATATATACACATATACACACATACACATATATATATATGTTTGTATATATATACAAACATATATATATATATATATACAAGCATATATGTATACGTATACAAACATATCTATCTATCTATCTATATATATATATATATACAAACATATATACACTATATATATATATATATATATATATATATGCACAAACATATATATATTCATTTAAACATATATATATACAAACATATATATATATATATATATATGCAAATTTCATTAAACATAATAGACATTTTATGCTTACATATTTTCTTCTGGATCCGTTCGAATTCCCGTATTACTTTTATCGTATTCGGGGGGAATTGATTTAGGTATTGTCCATAGTTGTATGTATCCCTAGTACTTTCTGTCCGACTTTGGGCCATCATCAGGGGAGAATCTATTCTAAAAGTGATGTAACTTTTGTTTTAGCAAATTACTACTGTGTAAGGACGCCTTTGCCGTTGAAGATTGCTTTTAAATGTAATTCTGTAAATAGTTTGCTTTTAAATGTAATTCTGTAAATAGTGCCAGTAGCTAAAGACATTTAAGTACATTAGCACTGGTTTGAAAATTAATTCTATTAAGTGCTGGTTGCAGGTTTCTAATATATAGTGCTTCGAGAATCTGAAGTTTTTGTTTATTATTTTGATGTTCGAGTATTGTTGTGTTGTCGGTGAGAATTTTTCGTAGTTGTGTTGTTGGGCATGAATGTTTTTTTAAATGCTGAGCTATTGAACTTGTGTCAGAAAGGTGCATTGTAAGTCTCCTCGACAGGGTAGTTGAGGTTAAACCAACATATATATTATTATTATCAGAGATACAATCTCCTAAGGGACATTTAAATTTATATATAACGTTGGTTTTTTGCAACACCCCAATCGAGGGAGGGGAGTTATTTCTAATGACCAAATTCGAGGTTTTAAACTTATTATAATATATTATAAGTTTTATTTTTTTATTAGGATCAGTGGGGAGTATGTTTTTGTGAATCAATGTTTTCATTATTTTTTCATCGGATTTATAATTGTAGTGCATTTGGTTACGATAAAAAAGTTTGATATATGTTTGTTGACTGGATGGAGTAGTACACTGTTTATTTTGTTGGTTAACATTTTTGATCATACGTTTAATTTGTTCATTAACAATATAGTTAGGAAACCCATAATTGATGAGAGCCTGTTTTATGTTTTCTACCTCTTTATAAAATCGTTAGCTACTGGCACTATTTACAGAATTACATTTAAAAGCAAACGCCATAATCTTCAACGGCAAAGGCGTCCTTACACAGTAGTAATTTGCTAAAACAAAAGTTACATCACTTTTGTAATAGATTCTCCCCTGATGATGGCCCAAAGTCGGGCAGAAAGTGCTAGGGATACATACAACTATGGACAATACCTAAATACATTCCCCCCGAATACGATAAAAGTAATACGGGAATTCGAACGGATCCAGAAGAAAATATGTAGGCATAAAATGTCTATTATGTTTAATGAAATTTGCATTAACGAAGAAATGCTGCCTAAATATACATATATATATCTTTTTTTATAAAAACATATAAACTAATTTACATACATATGTATATATATATATATATATTTATAGATAGATACATATATAAACTAACATATATATATGTATATATATATATATATAAACTAACATACAATATATATATATATATATAGATAGATAGATGTATATATATAAAGTAACATATAGTATATATATATATAAACTAACACACACACACACATATATATATATATATATATATATATATATATATATATATATATATATATATATATATATAAACTAACATATAATATAGTAGGTATCCTACAATAACTGATGTTTATACAACAACATTGTTTTTAACAAAGCCTTCATCAGATGATGACTGAGTTCAGGCATGGTTTCGTGGCCGTAGCATCAAATAAATAAACACACACACACACACACACACACATATATATATATATATATATATACACACACACATACACACATATATATATATATACATATATATATATATATATAAACTGATATACATGTATAAATACACACACTCACGCATATATATATTCATATAAAGGGAAACATCTCTTGGTTAACTTATTTATTCAATTGTTTGCTGAAATAATATTCTGCTATTCAATAAGATGTTGACATAAGATTTATATATATATATATATATATATATATATATATATATATATATATATATTGAATAGTAGCAAATCTTATGTGAAAATGTTTTTAAATATCAGAATATTTTTTGGCAAGCAGTTGAATAAATAATGTTGCCAAAAGCTTTTACCCATTTTCTTCTTCGTTGTTCGTCGTTATTTACAAATATACGGAATCACGTGACTTAAAAAAAGCGGTGAATGGTTAATGTACAACTCTAACATAAGTACCGGATATTTTTACATAAATTTTTCCAGTCCGATTTATATTCCAAAATAATCCAGTAAATATTTGTTTTTATTGCTAACATTGGTAAAAAAAAACAACTAATGGATGTAAATCTTTTATTAATGCGCGTTGTTTTTTAATAATAAAAAGCACTAACAGATAATGACTGTCTCGTGTCGAATACCATTTGGGCCGAACAGCTCGGTAAATGTCGCCGCAATGAAATTAACAACATGGTCCAAATGTCATTTTCTTTTCATGAAAGATTGTTACTAAACAAAAAGAAACATTGTATATTTTTCTATTGTTTCCTGTTCGAATGCTGTATTCATAAATAGAACTGAATTTTCCATGGGCTAGAAGATTTTTTCCTTTTTATATAATTTGAAAACCTCTATTTATTGTTATCAATTATTGTTATCGAGGAAAAAATAAGAGAAAAGGAGAGAGAGAATCGGAGGGGTTTTTCATCAGATATTTTTTTTGCTTCTATTCTTTCTTTTTGAAACAATGACGTCCTTTGGATGGAAACGAAAAATTGGTGAGAAAATTTCGCGCACTGCCTCTGCAGCTTTTCAAGCCGATGCCGAAGAAGATGAAGATGAAATTGACGATGGACAAATAGATTGGTTGACCCTTGCTCCAAAACGTAAGTTTGGCAGCGGAGGAAATCTGCTTGAAGATGCTGTTTGCAAAAGTGATCGTCTTAGGGAAGAAGGCAATACTTTATGTGAAGCAGAAAGGTACAACGATTTTCTCACATTTTGAAATTATTTATTTTCGCAATGAAACATTTTTTAGTATTTTATATATTTATTTTTTTTGTTATATGCACATGTTATTCAATTGTTTAACCTCTTGTTCAAATCAGCCACTTTGTTTTGGGTTATTTAAAATCTTTCGTTTAACCTTTCTGATCGCTTCGTCGTCTGAATGATGAATTTCTTCATTTAAAAGATTGATTAAATTCTCTCTAATTTAAAAAAAAATTCTCTACTGCTTTATAAATTACTTTATAGCTAAATAAATCGACCGAATAAGTTTAAAAGATTGATATGGCAAAAACTAAATAAAAAAAAAAACAATGAATTTTTTTTTTTAATGGAAAATTATATTTGTTTTATTCATTTCGAAATATTTTACTGACATTAAACAAAATATGCTTCAGCTTTTGCTAGCTCAATTTCTACAACATGATTTAACCCTACAATCTCTGGGAACAAAAGATCTTATTCATAACGTTAAGCACCAGATAATTACCCGTGTTCATGTATACTGTAAAAAGTGGGTAAAAACTAAACCCAAAATAAATTCTATTTAACATTTTCCTGATTTGGGATTCAATAGTGATGAGTCATCATTTTGAAAAATGTTGATGTCTCTTACACCAACAACTACAACACCAGCCATATTGGCTGATTTAGGTTCGAACCCAGTAATAGGCTTAAGAATTTCTTTCTTGTGGTCAATCAATTCTTAATTTTTATTATTATTTATAAAATCAGCATTTCATTTTGTTTTTAAAAAGTACTCACATGAAATTAAAATTACTCAAATTAAGTTACAAAACGTTTTTATTTAAATTCCAAAAACCAAAAATTACCCTAACCCAAATGAGCGGAAACTTCTAAGAGCGGTTTATTAAAAATCACGAAAACTAGAGATTTTCTCTATCTTTGCCGACAGTTTTGGATTTTAGAATTATTGCCGTTACAATTAGTCTCTGGGGCTCTGTGCATTATTATAAAAAAGTAAAATCATTTCAATATGCTGTGGCCAAAAAACTGAACACTATTTTGTAGTGTTCAATTTTTTGCCTAACTCTTTTTAAATGTTCATTAAATCATTTTAAATATTTTTCGGTAGTTTGTGAATTTTATGTTTATACCCGTGTTGACTTAATATCTACTCCCAGAGGATCTATATGACCCAAGGGGTCCATATAGACCGCTGGGAATTAATAAAAACTTGCTGGGTAAATTTATTTGTTTGCATTTATAAATTGGATATTTTAGGGGATGAAAAAAAACTCTCAGAATATCCCAAACTTTTTTGCAACTGTTTAGTCCCTTTAGTAGCCTTTCCATCCAAGTTCATCTATGGTAGAATCTGGGTTTAGCCATCTGCATTATTTGCTAAACAGAGAAGCTACCCAACATTTTTTATATTTTCAGTGCCCACTTAACCCATTCTTCTCATACACGTGTGAGAAGTAAACATTGCGAAATTTTAAACTATTTTTACTTCTCTATCATGTTTATTGCTCTTCAGTGAGGGCTCCCACATTTAAAAGATTCATGATAAAGTAATCTGCTCTCATTTTGTCAAATACACTTAACATAAAAAAAGAAGTGTTTTTGTAACTATTTATTTTTCTAAGGTAATTTATTCATTTTCTGTTTTTACTTGATGCTTACATACGTAATTTTATATTAAAACATCACAACTTACAAACACATTAATTCCTGTTTTTATAAGTCTATTTGGAAATAATTCTAATTAGCATTTCATATATTGAGAATTTTGATGATTAAAAAGTGACATACAGTGTGAATGACAACCACAGAAAATTATTATTCATTGGCAAATTGGATTGGAAATTCTCTATGTTAGAGGATTTTTATGGTATTGGTCTAATAAAAATCTCACCATGATCTATTTCTGCTATGTTATGGTTACATACACATAAATACAGAGATGTAATTAAAGCTCATTAGCGTATTAACTCGCATGCATACATTTAACTACTTTTCCATTCTACTTTAGAAATGTAGCCTATAATAAATTTTATTTATCTCATAAATATTCTACAAAACTAGTGCCTGGCAGCATCTAAGGCCAACTATCTTCTATTGTTCATATAAACAGAATGCATTTCTGAAAGTCTGCTGAGACACAAGAATAATAATGATAAAAAAAGCAAATTTGATTCCCTAATTCCTCAATTTGTAATCTGACATCCACAACTGCAACAAAATAGAAATTCCTCAAAGAAAAAAATGTACAGAATGTGTAAAATCACTGTCAGTTGAAAAAGATTCTGGGTACTTGTTCATTTTGGGGTTTCCAAAATGAATGTAATTGTTATTTAAATGCACTTTCTTATGCTTGTTGCTATTATTTCGTGCTCTTCATTTCACTGAGCATGCATATCTAGCATGCTTTTGAATTTTTGATAATCTAACCTAAAGCTAAATCCAAACAGTAATTCAGAAAAAAACAATTGGACAAATTTCTTTAATGAAATTGTTCTTGTCTTCTTTTTTTTTTTTCAGTTGTCATTTAAAAACAAAATTAACTTGTTTTTGATAATGATAGTAATAAAAGTTATAATTATTTATTTATTTTTTTTTTTTTTTTAAATTTTCATCATACAATGTGTGAAAGCACGTGCGATACTCTATCCTCATCAGCTGCCAACCAGGGTGATAACACAGTTTTGGTAGCTCAAGGCGGTACTGCCACTCCTGGCACTACCAAGCAGCTTTTGCCACCAGACAGGGTATTTAAAAGAAATATATATCTATATATACACCAGATCAACTAAAAGTAGACATTACAGTGGATGTTGGTTCATCTTCATTTTAGTGCAGTTTATGACTTAAAAACCCATTTACTTTCGGCCATTGATGTCATAGCAACCGTTTCTTGATTTTGCGTAATCACACGAGAACGGTGGTTCCGCGTGCATATCATTCATGTTGAAATCCTTTCTATATCCGTCATCTATTTGGTTTGTTTTCCATCAGTTTTATCTTTTTTATGCATTACTGCACAAAAGCACTCGAGACAAACGTCATATATAATTCTGCTGAAAGATGTTATTTGTTGATCAATGGGGCCCTCAAGATGGGTGGTGAGTAAAAAGAAAGCTCCTGATCTAAGTTTGTCCAGGTAGCTATCTGATTACCCTTGGGCCTCTAAATTCTTGGCTTGCAAGGAATGTCTTCAGGACGCTGATGCTCAGCAATGGGCTTGTGAATACTGTGGGGGTAAACCTGATTCATAGGCCTATCATTCGATTTACATTCTCCAACAGGAGAATGTAATTATTATTGCAAGTTTTTCAGTGACAGTCAGTCTCCTCAGGCCTTCTAATTTTTCTTGCTGATCATAACAGTTTAGATGGTCTTGATTCTTCTTCTGATCCCCAATTTCTCCAATCTCATTTTCCAAGCTCTTTGGGACTTTTGTTTTACTTGAATAATTGCTTAGAATGATTTTAAAAAAAATGAAAAATATAAATCTAGAAGATTAAAGGGGTAATTTTAGTTAAAAAATGTTAAAACAAATGGTTCTTATTCTTAAATAAGAATATTTACCTGGAATTACATAATGGTGTATAAATTATTTGTAATTGATAGGAATACTTTAAACCATATAATTGAATACAAATTATTTTTATTAAGTATTGTTATTTGAAGCTATAATTATTTACTAATGATTAGCATTAGTAAAACATAATTGTTTGAAAAAAATAAAAATAAAAGATCAGTTTTAGCATTAAATAATCCAGTAAGAGTTGATAGGCTGTAAATTTGTCTGGAGGTTGTCAAGAAAATGGTGAACTCTCTGTGTAGATATCCTATTATATCCAGTAATTCTTTTTTTCTCATTCTACTGCAGAAACCAGGCCTGTCCAAGATTTATAAGACATGGGGAGCAATGGGTCTTACCCTATTTCACTGAACTAACTTCTCATTGGAAGCTACTACATTTATAATCTTTTTGTGTAGCAAGCTAAGTTTTGGAACTTTCAATATCAAGGATTTGTTTGTCTTGTTTCAGATATTGGGAAGCCATTAAAAAGTGGGATGAAGCAATCCAGCTGACCCCAAACAATGAAGTTCTTTATGAATTGAAGGCTCAGGTAAGTTTAGGTTAAGATTTCATTAGGAATCCAATAGAGAATCAACCAGTGACTATTTAAAAAGAAAAGCACTCTATTAGCAACATTTTTTGAGCCTTTAGTCCCTTTAACCTCAGATACTCTATACCTGAGCTCACCAGAAATGTTTTTTTTAAATAAACCTCATATGGTCATTTTCCATGAGAGTATCTTGGTCAGCCTATGAACTTTTCAGCTAACCCTCATTCAATGTAAGAAGAAAATTAAACTAAACCAAATCTTTATCTTTTTATTTAACAGTAGAAAATAGGCATTTAACTGGAAGATTTCTGCCCAGAAACCAGTTATGACTCCCCCCCCTCAATGTTCACCAATTATTAATCTCTAAGTCTCCATAAAAACATAGTTTGGTGTTATGCTTTTGCTTATTGGTGCAATAAAATCTAGGTAAGATGAATTTATGTTTAGTTTATCTATATTCATATATTTTATTATTACTTTAATAATAAAATGTTGTTAGGGCCATCAGAAAGAATTAAAAAATTAGTATTAAAAAAACCTAAAAAAAAAGCACATTTTGTTTGCCAAGCAGTTAGGCTTTTCTTAATACCTACACGCATTTGATATTTCAGATTGAGAAATTCACTATCAGAAGCTATTTCTAAGTTTTTCTACATATATAGGAGGCAATAGCTATCACCAGTCTTATATTTTTAACATTTTTTTCTATTATATCCCATTTTAATATAGGATCTATTTGTTGATTCTTTTTGATTTTCCACACATCGTTTGATTAACTAGTACAATGCCTGTATATTTTGTGTGCGAAACTACTTCTATCGTTATTTTTTTTTTTTTAAAGTTCCTTGAATAGAGCCTTAGTACACTTTTACTATTCTTATTATTAGGTCTGTTATACACCTGAATTTTATATACTATACATTCATATTGACATTTGCCCTTAAGGGGACATATGGCCTTATTAATACAGTTAAATCTAGAGAACTCAGTATGTTTATTATTGAGTTTTTTTAGTATTGCTTTTATTAAGTTTACAACATTGGGCATGCAAACATAATTTAATTTAACTGTAATTTTGTTAAATATTTATGTAGTTGGTTAGATGACAGAAAATTCTTTTTTAATAACTTAAAGAAATTCTTCCCTAATTTATTAGTTATGGCCTTATGATATGGTGGCAATGTGAATGTATGCTTATCATTCTCAATTTATTAGTTATGGCCATATACCTAACTGTTCCGCTCTAGCACCAGGCCACCAGACATTCATTGCAGTTGGACTACTCTTACCTAAACCTCACTATGAAAAAAGACCTTGTGCCAAATCCTGCTTGTTTGGAGGCACACATATCAAGACCAACAGTATTATTAATGTAAATATAAAATTATTTTCTTCAAGATTGAGATTTTAATAAAAGATAAAATTATGAATGATGTGTTATAAATAACTTTGAGAAATTAGGATTTCAGTGGCCTTGTAGTGACAAAAAGACAGACATATCTTTATTATATTGGTTTCCATTGCCTCTCATTCCTAACATTTGTTTCTAAAAGTCTTTCACTAACTCATTTTCCTGTACAGGTATTACTCCTTCTGCAAGAAGTATTCCCAGCCGTCCAGTTTGCTGAAAAAGCAACCAAACTGAAGCCAAATTGGTGGTCTGCATACCAAACTCTGGGGCGAGCTCTTCTGGGACTTGGAGAAGTCAAGTTGGTCAGTAAAAAACATTTCTTAAATGATTTTTTTAAAGCTTTTTAAATTACAATAAATTTCAACAAAAATCTTGTCCTTGATTCTTTAATATTTATTAAATGTTTCAGTCTAACTTCATCTTATTTTATTTGATCTACATAATTTGTTTTAACATAAAATTAACTATATCAGGGCTACAGAATGAACAAGGTCCAAAAACATTAAAATTGACATAGTTTCCTTTTAAATAGGTGGAAGGAACCCCAAACAAAAACCTAATCTGTTGACAAGCTAATCTCAGCAATTCAAAAATTTTTTTCAAACGGTGCAATCAGAGTATATATGTATGTATGAGTATATGCATGTCTGTATGTATGAGTGTATATATATATATATATATATATATATATCATCATCATCATGTCATGCTGCCAGCACGGATATCCCTGACCCTCTCTCGCCACTTCTCCCTATCATTCATCACTTTTGGCAGGTCTTCAGGGTTACATCCCGTATCCTCACATAGCTGCTGTATGTATGTTCGAGCTGGTCGTCCTGCTTTGGCTTGGCCATATGCGGGGGTCCATAGGAGTACATCACTGATGAGTTCGTCCTTGCTTCTCCAGCAGTGTCCTGCGTGTCTGGCTCGTCTAACTTGTATAGTTTTCGTGATGGGAGGCAAGTGGCCGTACAGCTGGTGTCTTGTGGGGTGTTGTCGCCAGGACTTGTTCAATATTGCTCTCAACATTCTTGTGTAATTGCCATCTAGTTTCTTCTTCAGCTGTTTAGTTAGCGTCCAAGTAGTGCATCCATATAGTAGTATCGATACAACCACTGCCTGGAAGAAACTGCATTTCATTTTATCGGTCAGGTCTGATTTCCATATGATCGAGAGCCTATCGATAGCTGTCCATGCTTTCGTTAGTCGTGTGTCGATGTCTTTTTCAGTTGATGAGACGCTACTTCCTAGGTAGGTGAATTTGTCTACTAGTTTCAGAGAGTCTCCGTATAGTGTGGTAATGTCACCTGTTTGGTTGTAACACATATATTCAGTTTTGTGTGCATTGACATGGAGGCCAATGCCTGCAGTGTCTCATTCCAAACTATGCAGTAGTGTCTCGGCTTGGTTAGGCGTATTCGCCAGTAACGCTATGTCATCAGCGTAGTCGGCGTCGGTAATTGTTTTTGCGGGGTACCTTCTGCTTCTTTTCTTTGTCAGCTCGAAGCCGTTTTCTCTGATTTTGTCGATCGAAGTTTTAAGCACATAGTCTAGACAAATGATAAAGAGGTATGGGGCTAGCGTGTCTCCTTGTAGTACTCCTGCAACAATGTTGAAGTATTCTGTGTCTCCATCTGGTGAACGTACTTTCACTTTGGTGTTTCTGTAGAGAATCATTATTGCTGCTACGGTTTCTTTTGGTAGGCTGTATGCTAGTAGGATTTGTTCTATCTTCCCTCTGTGTATGGAATCGAAGGCCTTGGTAAAGTCGACAAATAGTAATGTCACCTGTAGGTTTTTTACCCGAACGCCTTCAAGGATTCTACGGATGGTCAATATTTGTGAGGTTGTGGATCTATTTCTCTGGAAGCCATTTTGGTTTTTCCTAAGGATGTTGTCTATTTTGGGTTCTATGCGGTTTCGCAGTAGGGCATTGTAGATTTTGGCTGCTATGGATGTAAGTGTTATCCCTCAGTAGTTCTTGGCTAATCTGACGTCGCCCTTTTTAGGGAAAGGAAGGATGCATCCCTTTGTCCATCTTTCTATCCTATTTTGATTATCGATTGCGTTGCATTGTTGGAGCAGTATGTTGTCAAATTGTCTGGTCTTCCATACTTCTGGGGGGATCTCGTCTAGCCCTACAGCTTTTCTATTTTTAATTTTTCTAAGAACCGAGTCAAGTTCTTCTTTGGTGAATGGACCTAGTTTAATGTCTAATTGCTTACTGATAATTCTGGTGATCGGTTCATTCGTTACTTTCGGTGGATTTCCTAGTAGATTTTCGAAATGCTGTTTCCACAGTTTCACTCTTTCTTGTTGGCTTGCAGCTTTCAATTTTGCTTTGGCTGTGCTCTTCCTTTTACTCACTTCATTTATTGTTTGCCTGGCTATCCTAGATTGCCTATCTTCCACCGAGTCTCTAATCTTATCTCTCTGATTTTGTATGTATTCTGTCTGTTCTTTTAGATATATTCCTGCTAATTGATATTGTGCCTTTTCTAGTTTTCGGGCATTTGTGTTTGTTGGGTTCTTCCGATAGCTTTTGGAGGCAGTTTTCATGCATGCACATTTTTCTCTAACCGCTAACGTTTCCCAAGGGATTCTATATTAAGTTCTAGGTTTTGTTGGAATACACTTTGATGGCGCCTCAAGGTGTGCTTCAACAAAATTCTCATATTCGTCATTTGGGGTACCTTTTTCTGTCTTCTCTTGTAGTGTTTCGAATCTGTTTCTTCATTCTAATGCATATTTGTCTCTAATATCTCTGTTGTTAAGTAGGGCCCAGTCATAGTGCTTAGTTGTCGCTGTTCGTGTGGCGTTTTTTCGTAGGCTTAGTCGTAATTTGGCCGTAACTATTCGATGATCGGAGGACACACCCTCGAAAAAGGAGTATGCCTCGCAATTCATCGCACTATTTTTCCATTTCCTGTTTATAAAGACGTAGTCTATCTGTGCTTTACTATTGTACGCGTATGTGTAGGTCCATAATTTTCCCTCCCTTTTTTGATAGTTTGTATAAAGGCATGTTAATCTATTTTCTATCACGAAATCAGTTAGACGTTGTCCATTCCTATTTGACGTGTTGTGTAGGCTGTATTTGTTGTTTCTGTTTTTCCCGATTTGTGCATTCATATCTCCGCCAATGACTAGCAGGTTGTTTCGGAATGCTATGCACTAGGGAGGATAGCTCCTCGTAGAAGGTGACAAGTTCGGTTTCTTCACTAACATTGGTAGGGCTGTAGCAGGAGATGATTGTTGCTTTGGGGTTGCCATTAAGCATTGCGGCCATCATCCTAGGTTGTATTCTCTCAATGCTATTAAGTGTTTTTAATGCTCTTGGTCCTATAAGCATTCCCACCCCTCCTACCGAGGCATTGACAGAGTTTTTCCATGCCGATACAGTGACCAGCGTCCATCCATTGCCAGTTTCGTGATATTTGATATCTTTGGTGTGCATGTATCTGTGTTCTTGTATGCATATTATGTCTATCTTATTTTCTACGGCTGATGCAGTTAGCTTTGGTAGTTGACCTATTCTATTTAGGGTTCTAACATAAAATGTCCCTATCTGTATTGTTTGTTTGCATTTTAGTAGTTTTTGTTTGAGTTTGAGCTCTGTAGCTGATTTTTTGAACATTGAGGCCAGGGCTCCAACCTCAGCAGGACGCGCCCCTTTTTTACCCGCGCGAAGAGCGATGCAGTTTATGTATGTGGTTTGAGTGTGGGTCATGGTTATCTTTCGATGGCTGTTTTTATTCTCATCTATAGAAGCCACTCTTATAGATGAGCAGCAGTAGTTCCCCGATCAAACTGACAATCCTGAGTGTTAAGCCACAAGACTCACACGTCCAGAAAAAGTTAGGCATTGTGCATTCGAATACCTTCACATCCATCATGCTGCTTCCCATGTGTACACGTAAAAAAAAAAAAATCCCTCTTTTACCTTAACTTTTAACTTAGTTAAAGTCCAGGACTAATGTATATTTAAAGAAATTTTTGGGTATATTTTAACCTGTCATCCGATATTGGCCCTAACATGTGTTTTTATTTTTTTTTTTTTTTTTTTTATTTTTTTTTTTTTTAAGGAGAGGTGGCATTTGGAATTTGGCTTGGGTTGCTTTGTTTTCTTATTAACTGCTATGAGGGTGTGCAAACTGAGACTTCTAAGCTTTTAGAAAAGATTCAAAACCTATTTGCTGTATATACTAATACATTCGACCAGAGTCATATATTCAATATTTTTTTTTTTTTTTTTTTTTTTTTTAATTTACTGCAACACATGTACTTAAATTTAAAATACATTATATTCTTCATTTAAGAACACAATACAGCAGAGATTAAAGACAGAACTATTTTAAATAAAATATGTGCATTTTTTTAAATAAACAGTTTAGTAGTATAAATTTACTGACCTCTTTGAAACACTTCTGGAAACGGATGACTTCCATTTCCCTACTATTTTAACAAATGCTCGCTTGAGTTATTACTAATTTTACTAACATTTAAACTAATATTCCACTCCTTTATCATGGTCATCGGGGTGGTGGAGAGTGAGGAAGAGGAGAAGGAATCTACTATCTTTCTTTTAAGGGTTCGTCTTAGCACGTGTTAGGCTACATTTGGGG
>CAUZXS010003715.1:0-35000 GCA_963585895.1 Sepioteuthis lessoniana
ACTCTTCAACCCTCTTCTATCCCCTCCCACCCTTCTTGTCTATTCTGAATTATTTTATCCGTCAGATCTGAAGAAGTCCTGTTATTTTTGGTGGATTTGATTTATATCAAAACCCATAACAGGATGGAAATAAATTCATAATCCTAATGTGACCGGTTTTTGTTTTTTCTTATATATATATATATATATATATATATATATATATATATATATATATATATATATATATATATATATATATATAAGTTTACAAGAATATATTTCTCCAGTAAGCACGAACTAAGCTCCTGTACATTGTTTAACTCTACGTCTACGTAATACTAAACTGAATTTTATATTTATTAATATTATTGTTTAAGAGGAAGTATCCTTGACGTGATGGATAACCACCTGGACTGCGGGTAAGCGAGTTCGAACTCCAATCGCGCTATTATGTTGTTTTTTTCGGACATTTACTCTTGAGAAAGGTTTTAATTCCCTTATTCTCCCACCAACTCTTAAGGAAATAGTATTACTGCTGTATTTTTTACATGAAGAACTTTGGCATTAAATACCCTCAGATGGTTGATATGCCATTAAACAAAGAATCTGAACCTTTGATTTAACTTTTCTATTCTCATTGACATAACCTACACCCTATATATATATATATATATATATATATATATATATATATATTGTGTTCCAGTGGTTTTTGTTTGGGTTTGTGTGTATGTGTATGTGTGTGCGCACGCGCACGTGTGTCTGGCAAATTTTTGGAAACCAGTACATCTAATTGGAAACCCTTCTTCAGATGATGTTCGTTGTATTAAGCATTGTTTCGAGGCTGAAAAATTGTCGCCATTAACCAGTGGCGCCCCGACATTACCTCTCGATATCACCACATTTTTGTAATTTTCTGTGGTAACGCAATACTGCCACATTCACAGAAAATCAACGTTTGCATTATATTCGTGTTCTTTCTATATTGTCACTAATCCTTTTTTTACGATTCGATGGACCCCCCCCCCAAAAAAAAAAAGACCAGAAGAATCCCTTTTTTCAGAGTGAAAAAATGTTTGAAATTGTTCCTAACCATTTCATCTCACACTTTTGGTAATCTGGTGAGTTTGGAGTACACCTACATTGTAATTACTCCCGGATCCACTCTGAATTTTGTGGTACTCTCTGTTGGGAGCCGATCTTTAAATCAAACAGATCTGTTCAAAAATTATTTATATGATATAAGAATAGAAAGTAAAGTTGGCGACCGTAGTCGAGGGCATCCAGAAAGCTCCCTTTTCAATAGCTACTACACCGAGGTGTAGGGGAGGCCGCTACTCCTTTCTCTGAATTGCTCCACTTTACCCTTGATACGTACCTTATATTGCTGAGCGTTAAGCAAGGAGGAATCAAGTAACATTTTTAAAGTCTTTGGTCTGACGTGACCTGCGATTGAACCTAGGTCTCCCTCGCCATTAGCGAACTTGATACCTTATAACAATAAACTTTATATTAAAAATATTTACTTAAAGCAATAACTGTTCATTGAGGATAATTGTTAGTTATTTGAAATCATATAACTATGTGCAAGCAAATGACTATTATAATAGTCATTTGTTTGCACATAGTTATATTATTCTATTTTTAAACAAAAATACCCTCTTGAAATCATATAATTATTAGCATTCGTAAAATTGATTGAAACTATACAACTGTGTGGGAATTATTTCGATCAAATACGTATATTTGATATCATATCACAGTTAATTATTTTTAAGGATAGTTATTTGAAACTTTAATTGTTTTCTAATGATTTTTATTATTATTTGATCTTTTGAGAGTTTATCAAACCAGCGTTAGCTGATGGTTTTCCATTGGAGTCTGAGTGACATCAAGTCTCTTCGAGTCTCAAAGTGTACCGTTAGGGTCCCGAATAGACTGTGGTAACATAACGGTACTTATATAAACATTCATGCCTCCACGACCCTGTTGTGACTGTTTATTAATACAAAAATGGAATTGGAATTAAATAACCTATAAAGATTGATATGCCATAAAAACCAAACAAACAAACAGTCCTTAGGTGACGATACTTTGCAGTTTTTTTCCACCGGTTTTAACTGGTAGATTTACATAGGAGTGTGTGGCACAAATATCTTCAGGTCTCCAGGATTCAACGCCGTAGTTTAGATCATCTCGATTCTCCGTTTGATCTGTAATTTTCCCAATCTCCTTTCTAAGCCTTTGGAAGCCGTTCTAAGCCGTCAGCTTCATGTTCCACAGATTTTTTTCAGCCATATCAAGAACCAACTACGAGGTGCATACGATAAGTTTCCAGACTTTTTTCGTATGGGCACTTTTATTTATAGTACACACATAAATCTATAGTCCCCTTCGAATTAATCTCCTCCGGCTGTAATGCACTTGTTGTACCGTTCCAATAACTTCTGGAAGGCTCCATGGAAGTCCTCTTGTGTGAGCGTGTCAATGACCTTCGTCACAGCCTTTTTCATCTCTTCAATTGTCTCATAACGACAGCCTCTGAGCTTAGAGAATAACCAAAAGTCACAAGGTCTAGACTACAGTGAGGGTGCGGAACTGTCTTGATGCTCATCTTGGTCAAATAGTCTGTGACAAGGATAGAGTTGTGGACTGGTGCATTGTCCAGGTGGAAATGCCACTGACGCGATTTGAAGAGTGCTGGCCTCTTCCGACCGAATCTTTTCATGAACTCCCTTAAAACCTCAACATAGTAACCCTAACCCTAACCCTTTGGCTAATCAACTCTGGTTTCCTGACTTCCTTACTCCTGCCACACCTTTCATCATCCCTCACAGACTCCCTAGCTTCCTTGAATCGCTTATGCCACTCAAAAACTGATACTCGATTCATGCAAGATGATCTAAAAGCAGTCTGAAGCATTACATACGTTTCCGTGGCATTTTTTTCAAGTTTAAAACAGAATTTTAATGCATATTGTTCTTCTAAAGTGTCAGATAGCATTTTTGAAATTCACCAGCTGTGACAATCAGGCTTTAGTAGGGTGTATTCCAATTGCTGCTGTAGCTGTTCATTTGAAGCTGAAATCATAAAAATTGGTCAGTCATCTCATAAGATGTATAGCAATAACATACTGAATTTTCAAGAGTCTATGACAATTTTAAATGCCTGTACAAAAAAGTCTGGAAATTTATTGAAATCACCACGCATTTGTCTATCTTTTTGCTTTCTTGCTGAAACAGCAAAAATTACAAGATGGTAATTTTTTTTAATCTTGTTAATTTACACTCGATCTGGTATTCTGGCCAATATTTGCTGATCGTTTGTTATCTCAAACTCCCAAATGATTTCATGGTTCTTATTTTTAGGACATTCTGCTTTGCGAATCTATGGATTTACCAACCCCCTCCGAATGAGGAGGATGTGACACAAGGTCAGTTTTTTAGGTAGACTTTAACAGGTTTGAATCTAGAGTTTTCCTTCTTCAAGACAGGTCGCCTGACCAAGGCTAAAGAACCCAGTCTGCCCTACTATTTACCTATAGCTGGAGGGAGAATAATTAGATTCACGGCTTTCTCAAAAGTATTTGAACAATGCAAAATTCAATCAGTCTAGTCCAGGATTTGAACTCGCTTCCCCGTTCCCATTTCTGACAACGATAACCATATAACATTATTATTATTATTACTATTAGAGTTTTTCACATCAGCGTTTGCTGATGGTCTTTCTCTGAAGGTTGACTGACAGCAAGTCTCCTCAAGTCTCAAGACTCTTCTCAGTATTCTGGCCGTTCTCAATAATGTAGTAGTTTGGATGGTCTACACTCGTCCGCCAACTTCCAAGTCCTCCAGTCCCTTTAATAATCCTTTAGTTACTGTTCCAAACGCACCAATTACAATTGGTATAATTGTCACTTTCATGTTCCATTGTTTTTTCAATCCTCTAGCAAAGTCGAGGTACTTATCCTTTTTTTCACATTCTTTCAGTTTTATTCTGTGGTCAGCCGGGACAGCAAAATCGACAATTTTGCAAGTTCTCTTTTTTTGTTGACTATTATTAAGTGTGGTCTTCTGGCCGAGATTAGATTATTATTAATCTTTTACTTCTTACGAGTGTTACTAGAATCTGTGAGGCCAAAAGTCTCTTCAGGTCTCTTGGATTCTTCTAAGTATCCTGGCTGATCTCAACAATGCTGTATGCTTGGATGCTCTCGATTCGTCCTCCGATTTCCTACTCTCCCAGCCCACTTTCAAACCTTGAGGGACTGATCCAAGTGTGCCAATTCTAATTAATAAATTTACCAGCCCCCCCCCCCCCCGGGCAGGATATGACTCAAGGTCAATTTTTAAGCAAAGTTTAACAGGTTTGAATTCACAGTTTTCCTTCTCCTAGACTAGTTACTTCACCAAGGCTGAAGAATCTAGTCTGCCCTACTATTTACTCATAGCTGGAGGGAGAATAATTGGATTCATACCTTTCCCAAGGGTATTAATGCTATTTGAAATGCTATCAGTCTTGTCCAGGATTTGAACTCGTGACGCCGGGTCCATTTCCTATAACGAAAACCATTACACCACGGGCACCTCTAATTCTAATTAGTATCCCCGTCACCCTCTTGTTCCATCACTTTCTTAGGTTTCCAGTCAATTCCAACTACATCTCACTTTTTTTCCCTTGATTTTCATTCAATGATTGTAAAGTCTACTCTTTTTTTCACTTTCATTTATTTTAATTCAATGATCCATTGTGATGGCTAAGACTACTAGACAGCAAGTTCTCTTTTTTGCTCTCTGTATTTCTTTTTTAATTATGTCTTACTCTGGTCTTCTGTCTGAAATTTGGTGATCTGTTTGTATCTCAAAAGTCAAGAGAATTAGTGTCTCATTCTCCAGGACGCATTCTTGTGTGTGTGTGTGTGTGCCATTTGGTAGTATGGTCAAATTTCTATTTCTTGCACAGTTCCCAGTGCATTACCTTTCCTACTCAGTTGTGTCTCGTCTTATACTCTTTTTTGTGCTAGTTTGCTGCATTCACTTATTATATGATTAATGGTATTGTCTTTACTACCACATAATCTGTGTTTGCTATTCTATTGCATTATGCTTTATTTTCGCTTTCATAAAATTTGTCCTGATTACGTTGTTTTATGCTTCTATTTGAAGAGATTTAGTTTCTTTTGAGGTTTCCTTTTCGTAACCAGCACCAGGTTTTCTCGTGTGAGAGTTCGCGAGTTTGTTGCTTGAAATATCCGCACAGCTGTTTTTCTTTCCATTTCTATTTCCTTGGTATTGTTATTCTGTTTGTCCTTATATTGCTGTTACTGGCTGCTGCAATTAATCTTTCTTTAAAATTATTGTGACTCTTTGAAAGTTTTTTTTCCCACCAGCGTTAGGTGATGGTCTTTCACTGGAGTTTGAGTCTCCTCAAGTCTCCTGGACTCTTCTCAGTATTCTGGCCGATCTTTGTAATGCTGTAGTTTGGTTAGTCTCTTCTTATCCACTAAATTTTATTTAATCTAGTTCCTTTATCACACCTTTGGGCATTGTTCCGAGTGCACCTATTACAATTGGTACCACCGACATCTTCTTGCTCCATAGTTTATTCAGTTTTCTGGCAAGGTCTAAGTTCTTATCTCTCTTTTCAGTTTCTTTTTTATTTTTTATTTTTTTTACTCAGTGGTCTACAGAAGTTCACTATTGAGCAGGTTCTTTCTTTTTCTTTTTTTTTTTTTTTTTTTTTTGTTTACTATCACTAGGTTTGGTTATCTGACCGGAATTACTAAATCCATTTGTATCTCAAAATATAAAAATAAAGTAATAATAACAATGGTAATGATAATAATAATGATTATTATTATTATTATTATTATTTGTTTGGTAATTCAAAACATATATCAATGCTTAAACAAAAAGCTGTTATTAAATAGAAATGATTACTTGAAACCAAATAATAATTAATATTCGATAGGAATACCTGAAACTTTCTACGATATTCATGTTAAGAATAATTGCTTTCACAATAATATAACTGTGTCTAAAAACTCTTCAAAAAATGACACAAAATGGAAATATAAATGTTCAATGAACGCGATTCCCTTCCTCTAAACGATTTGGGCGACAGCTGCAGAATGAATTCCATCTTTAGCTTGGTTTCTTTGTTTAATGGCATATCAACCTTCGTGAGTTATTTAATGCCAAAGCCATTCTCCTAGAAGAACAATGGTGGTGCTATTTAACCCTTAGCTGGGAGGATAAGGGGGTTCATACCTTTCCCAAGGCTATTTGTCCGAAAGTGAACGTATTAGCGCGACTGGAGTTCGAACTCGCGTGCCACGATTTCGCAGACCAACGCTTTAACCATTACACCACGCTTTAACCATTACACCCACTCCATCTTTAGTGATTCCTTCCTTACTCTTAGCGTTGTAGCTAACATACTGAGCTGCCACATCATAGTAAGCGAGTTTGAACTCCAGTTGTGCGAATCTGTTCACTTTCGCTTGAGAAAGTTATGAACCTCCTTAACCCCTTCATGGTTTAAATAGTACCACTTGGCCTAATGAGTAAAGTGTTCGCCAATGGTCCGGGAAACCGGGGTTCAATCCCAGGTTGAGTCATACCAAAGACTCAAAAAGGATATTTGATGCCGCCTAGCTAAGCACTCAGCATTATAAGGTGTTGATCAAAAGTAAAGTGGAGCAATCCATGGAATGGAGTAGCGCCCTCCCCAACAACTCGGTGTAGTAGCTATTTAAAAGGGAGCCTTCGGGTCACCCTTGACTAAAGTCGCCAACTTTACTTACTTACTTTATAATTCTTCTACTTGGATGTCTTTGACATTTAGTAACCCACGAAATTTATATGCCATTTGCATAGAAACCTTAAATAGTACCACTTCTGTCTTCGTACAATGACGGTTTAGCATTAAAATAACCCACGAAGGTTGAAATTCCATTTAACAAAGAAACCTTAAATATTGCCTCTACTCTCTTTGTGCAATGGTGGTTTGGCATTAAATAATCTACGAAGGTTGATATGTCATTAAACAAAGAAACATAACCAAAACTTGCTATCACACGCTGCTTGCACAGTCTATAGACATTTACTAGGCCTTTTGCTGAGATGAGGCACAAGGCCATATGAATAGGAGACTTAATGAGACTCGAACTCACTCTTGAGGGTTTGCTAGTTCTAGCTGACTAAACATTACACTACCCGTGGTACCCCGGCCCAGTCTATTCTGAAACTAGGAATATATGTTTATTTCGGACCGTCCGTCACTAAGTACACACTGACGAAAAGGGCTGTAGAATACACAGATTACATCTTTTTAGAGGAGTAAGATCGCCTCTCAAGGAGACTCTATATAATGCCTGGGGACGGGATCCTGGTTGCTGAACGGTCTGTGACCCAGTTATTAAGTGGTAACGTGAGCTGCAACAGTCCACTTTGACTTTTTAATTGAGCTAGACGGGAGATAGGAGAGGCACGTTCTGATCGATCAGCTGGTTATGTCTAGCCTGAGCATTTATATAATTAAGTTCTGACTGTATTCTTCAAATTGCTCTCATGGCAAACAAGTACCCAACCTTTTCCATCTTAAAGGTGCCAGAAGGTGATGGTTGACGGTCGACCGCGTCGACAGAAATTGTTGATGTAAATTATTTCGATCAGTTTATAAATCCACAAATTAATCAAAATTATTTCTACCTGTTGATTAAAACACGTGTTGCATATTCATAATGAAGAAGCCACGGCACTTGTTCGTGAGAATTTGACTCTTCCTTATTACCAGTAAAGAGCCAAAATGGCTGCATGTGTGTGCGTGAGAGAGAGAGAGAGCGAGAGAGAGAGGGAGGGACGGAGAGAGGGAGGACTGCATTGATTGACACCACGTGGCACACATATTAGAGAGTTAGTCAAAGACTGCTGAAGTTTATATCATATCTTCTTAACCCACACTGAAGTACATACTTCCGAAGCTTTCTTCTGCTTTCTCAACCCGGGGGCCACGGTCAACGGCAAGCCCCCAAGACGACGCATGTAGTCTACTCGACTGACTGCTTCTCTCCATAAGACTGACCCACTGACTCTCCTGTCATTATATAATTTTCTGCACGCCCACATATAATTTCTTTCCGGTCCTCAGTTCACGTGATTCATTTCCGATGGTCCCTTGTTTACATAGGTGCATATCCTGTTTAGAAATCCACAACTAATATGCAGTCAAATGTCAACATGTAACACATGGAATCACACATAAAAATATTTGGCTTTAAATGATCTCCAAATGTTGAAAAACCGTTAAACAAAATAACCAACCAACCAACCAACAACCCAACCAACAATCACAGCCTATACCCCAAAACAAAAATATCAATATGTAGCAGTTCAAAATTAAGTATATATATATATATATTTATTCTCTTTCAGATTTTCAATGCTGTAGAGATTAGTAATGAATTTAAAAAAAGTTGGCGGCCGCAGTCGAGTACGACCAGAAGGCTCCCTTTTCAACAGCTACTACACCGAGGTATAGAGGAGGGCATTACTCCTTTCCCTTGATTGCTCCACTTTACCCTCGATACGTACTTTATATTGCCGAGTGTGAAGCGGGGAGGTATCTAGAACCATTTTTAAAGTCTTTGGTATGACGTGACCTGGAAGTGAACCCAGGTCTCCCCAACCATTGCTGAACACTCTACCAACTTGGAAAATGAACCAATATCCGTCAATCAATTAGCAAAACTTAGAATATGCTGACTGTATTCTTGAAGAATATAACCCTATCTCCCAAAAACGAAATATCCTGAGTTTGACGCTAACATATGTCTGAGTACAGAGGTTCTCGGGATCTGGAACGTGTGGAGTACCCTTTCAGTGCCAGGTTCACTCTGATTTAGATTGGTATTCGTATTCCATAGGACCGTGAGCAAAAAAAAAAAACTCTTAAGAAATAACAGTTAATGTTGATATGAACGATTAATTAACATGATTCCCAGGCATGAAATAATCCTAGACAGGTTGACATGCCGTGAAAGTCAATTTATCGAGAAGCCATGTAATTATGCATATAAAGACTGTCTTAACGTCAACTGTATTTTGATATACAGTAAGGAAATGTGTTGATTATGAAAAATGTTGGTTGGTTGTTTGGGTTTTATGGCAAATCAACCATTGTACGTTTTTAACGCCAAATCCATTTTTATCCAAATAGTTCTATTTCAGACAATTAAATTTTGTGTTCATGCTAAACTGAATTGTTTGAAATATTTCTATTTCAAATTATTCCGTTCAAACAGATAATTCAGTTTAGTATAAGTTCAGATTTTGTTTACACACAGTTAAATGTCAAAGCACATCTATATTAAACAATTCAATTTAGTGTAAGTAAAGTTTCAACGTCAAAAGCAGTTCCATTTCAAGCAATTCAGTTTTGCATAAGCACGCAGTTTAAATGAAAGTACACAGTTCAATCGTCGAAAACATTTCTACTTAAAGCTATTTAGTCAAACAGTAATAATTCAAACAATTCAGTTTAGTATAAGTATGCAGATTAGTTCTATTGATCCCATTGATAGGGCCCTATCAGGTGCTACCATTCCGGACCAAAGTAGACCTGGGAACAATGGCAATGAAGGGGTGCTCTGCGTTCCCCAAAGCTCCAGAATCACTGGAACCTCACCATCAGATTGTTTAGTGTTATATCTAGGATATTCATTGGTGGGGGTCTTACCCCTCCACAGAGGTGCAGTCAGTGTATTCTACTGCCCTAGCCGACTGGGCAAGATTATGAACAAAGACATTTTTTGATGAGAGGAAATTGATTGTTATCATTTAAAGTATTTGGACTATTGTCTTTATGTTACATAGCCAGATATACGGATGTGTGCAATAGACATAGGGAATCTAAAAACACGAAACTCACTGACTTTTCCATCTGCCCCAAACCACGTGCGCCACCCGCCGCAAACTACTGGTATCGTCTCGGCGGGCCCCGAAAGTCAACCTTCTTCTTCTGAGGCAGGAACCCAACTCACTGCTTTTTCTCAAATCCCCAAATCCTCAGCCCACGCTTCCGGTGCATGACGTCATTCACCTCCCTAGTCTCATTTTCTATCTGGGAATTTTATTTTGACATCTGTGAATGACGCATCCTCCCCGCACACGTGTGAACACCTGCGTTAATGTTGTACCTAACTAACCCATGCGCTAAGCGAAAGATTCTCATCCTAACTAAACCAAAAGGCAAAATATATACAACGAAATCCCTCCGCCATTATATTACATTTATCTTTATTTTTATTATGACAACGTTTCGGCTGATGCATCGTTCGGCCGAAGCGTTCTTCTTTTTCGTCGAACTCGGGACCCAACATAGAACTTAAAACTTAAACCTTTATTTAATCCACAGGGGTTGATTGTTCTAAATCCATTCACTCTAAATTGGTACTAGTGTTAAGCTTTAGTAAGAATCCCTGGTTATTTTTGCCTGTAGACAGGATTGAATTTGCAGCCTACTGATGATTTCGCTTTGAAGTTCATTAACCAAACGCCCGCATACGTTATGCTGTGTGTCCTGCTGTTATGGTTAACAGAATTCGAACAATCTACCCTCATGGACTAAATAAAGGGTTCGCTTCGAAGTTCCGTGTAGGCTACAGAGTTTGACAAGAAACATAAGAAGAAGGCTGAAGGATCCATCGGCCGAAACGTTGCAAATATAAAAACGAAGATGAAAATAATAGTCCGAATACTCTAAATGATAAAAGTTGTCAAGCTTCATCAAAAATATTTACACAAAAAAGCAATATGAGCTAAGGTAAAAAAACGTATATACAAGTAGTGCTTAGTATCTCATGGCTTGATGGAGATATTAGGCTTACAAGGCCCAAAATCTCACTCTCAATTGGACACATGGCGCAATAGAAAGATTCGTTTGGTTGAGAAATTCTTCTAAGTGAAATCATCCGGAGGTTGCAGGTTCAATCCCGACAACAGGAAAAAACAAAGAATACTTGCCATAGCTTATCCCTTGTACCCCTTGTCAAAAGAATTTCAACAATATACCAACCAGTGAATGAAATAAAGGGTTTGGTACGAAGTTCTGAGTAGGCTACCGAGTTCGACATCATACACCTGAAGAAGGTCGAGGGGCGTATCGGCTGAAATGTTGCAAATATAGCCACAAGGATGATGGTTGGTCGTTTGGGTTTATGGTATATCAACCATTGTAGGTTATTAAACGCCAAATCCATTTTTATACCTATAATCAGTTCTATTTCAAACAATTCAGTTTAGCGTGAGTACACAGTTTAATTGTCAAAAACATTTCTATTTCACATTATTCAGTTTAGTCAAACAGTTCTAATTCAAACGATTCAGTTTAGCGTAAGTACAGTTTCAATTTCTAAAACTGTTCTATTTCAAGCAATTCAGTTTAGCATAAGTACGCCGTTTATTTTTTTTTGACCCAAAGATAGGACCCTATCAAGTGCAAACACACCGGGCCAGAGTGGACCAGGGGGCGATTGCAATGAAGGGGTATTCTGCATTCCCCAAAGCTCCAACATTACTGGAACCTCCTCATTAGATTATTTAGTGTCATATGCATGACACTCATGGGTGCGGGGTCTTATCCCTCTGCAGATATGCAGTCAGTGTATTCTACAGCCCCGGTCGAGTGGGCAACATAAGGATAAAGTCAATAGTCAAAATAATCTAAATGATAAAAACATTATTGCGCAAAGTAAAAAATGAGAGTTCAAATTAGATCATCAAAAAGTCTTGAGTAACGAGCGTGTAATCTAAGGAGAAATGTTCCCGCCTTTTTTAGTATAAGCCAAAGAAGACGACAGTAGTTTATTGAAAGTTAATATGCATAAATGGAGCGGGAAAGAGATAAGAATTAAAACTCTAACACATTCATAAAAAGAATGAAATTATAACATACACGAAGAGAAGTTCATAAAAGAAAAAAAAAAAAAAAAAGACAAGGAAGTTTAAAGAGTCAAAAGAAGAAAGAAATTCTAAAAAAAGAGAAGAAAGTTGTCGAGTGTGGAAAGAAACATGACGTGCAAGCCTCATTCATCTTTTGATGAAAACAATCGTTCGAACAATGTCAGCATTTGATTTTTGTCGATTATGAAAAATTAGCCGACAACTTATACTGCGAAATTACTTAAGATGTCATTAAATGCTGTTAGCTTAATAGGTGACATGAAAGGGCGGATGAATACAAAAAAAAAAAGTGATGTAAAAAGGCACGAAATCACTTAAGACAGAATCCCGTTTGACATCAATAAAAATGAATCAAATTAAGTCTCTCTCTCTCTCTCTCTATCTCTCTTTCTCTCTCTCTCTCTCTCTCTCTTTCTTACACACACACACACACACACACACACACACACACACACACACTTATTAAGTCTAAGTTTTGCAGTATTTGGTCATGAGAGGCCCAACTTGGCAACTCAGAACACTTATGTAGAAGTTGTTTGGTTTCCTTTGCTTTGCGTTGGTTTCTTTGTTTAATAGCATTTCAGCCTTTGTAGGTTATTTAGCGCCGAAGCAATTCTCCTAGAAGAACAGTAGTCGTACTATTTAACCCGTAGCTGGGATGATAAAGGGGTTCATACCTTTCCCAAGGTTATTTGTCCGAAAGGGAACGTAATAGCGCGACTGGAGTACGAACTCGCGTACTACGATTCCGTTATCCAGCTGAGGTTGTGAAGGAGACGAACTCATATGAGAAAACAGGCTAGCCTGATCGCTACTCGTCGGATTTGTCTCTATGGTTTGGAACACGACCTCGAAATCTAAGGTTTTAGACTGACCTGACCTTGCTTGATCGTTGACGTGCTTACCACATGAGAAAAAATTCTTCATCCATAAGGTTACTGTTCTGTAATCAACTGGGCATTTACGCATCGCACAACAAAATTTTTCTTTATTTTAATAGTGCCAATGCCCAATTTGAACTCATAAAACATAAGTTCACGAATGAGACAACGCTGAGGCTTTCAAATCACACTCAGAGTTAACAAATGCATAGCATATAAGCCCACTAATTACTACGATAAAACCATCCGCAGCGAGTCACTTCCACAGCTTGAACTGGTTCGGTCACGTGATATAAACTTTGAAAACTAGCACGTACTTTTCTTAAGGATCAGTTACCGAGAAAGCAACAAACAGCAACCTAAATTTAGAGACTAAAAGAGGCCCCCAAACCTGTTGGTGTTACATATCCACGTCCAAAAATATGACCAAGATACGTATACGTGAAATGTACATAGGGAATCCCGAAATACAAGAAATTGGTTCAGGTATGAAACATTTTATTACCTTTTTGAGTTTAAGTTTTTTCGACATAAGGAGAGAGAGACACAATTTCTTCAACAAACGCGTGGCATATTTCGTCGACTCCAACTGGTCTCGCGTCGGCGAGACCAAAAATCGACTGCCTTCCTCGAGACTCGAATCTCAACTAACTGCTTTTTTTTCAAATCTCAAAATCCTCAGCCCCGCTTCCGGGCATGACGTCATTCACGTCCCCGGTCCTATTTCCTATCAGGGTTTTTTATTGTGACATCTCTGATTGTCACATCCACCCCGTGTGCGCATGAACACCTATACTCAATGTGTGCACCTAACTAACCTATGCTCTAAGCGAAAGATTTTCAGCCTAACTAAACCGAAAGGCAAGATATAAAAAACGAAAAATGATAATATAAAAAAAAGCCCTCTACAATTATATTACATTGGGGCTTATTCCAGTTCGTCAAAAAGTATTTTTGCTTGCTCCACTTGAAAATACCTCCGTACGTCTTCCTGTTTTTCAGGCTAATCCAAAGAGAAGAATTAACATCGACAACTGAATAAGAGAGGCTTTTCTTTTGTTATATAATTACGGAATGATTTTTTTTTATTAAGCATTTTCGTTAATTATATTTTATCATTCGGTTTGGTTGGACTTTGAACTATTCGGCTTAGTGCAGGTGCAGGTGCACACATTGAGTACAGTTCACGCTCGTGCGCAGAGGATATGACAATCACAAATGTCATAATAAAAACCCCAGATAGGAAATGAATTGGGGTGTGAATGACGTCATGCCCAGAAGCGATGGGGAGGGAATTTGGTGATTTCAAAAAAGATGTTAGTTGAGCTGGGGGCTATGGGATGCGTGGTGCGTTGGCTGGATCAGAGAGTTGAGATTTGACTCTGGGCCGGGCAGTCCAGCTGGGGCGTTGACTGTGGGCGATGTAGGAACAGTCAGCGTAGTAAAAATTGTCTCTCTCTCTCTCTCTCTCTCTCTCCTCGTGTCGAAAAACTAAAGTCAAGAAGTAAATAAACGTTTCGAACCTGAACAACGGAGAATCGGCAGTGTTTCGAGATTTCTCTGCATGCATAGGAATATTTTACATATTCATATTTTGGCCATGTTACACTTTGACCACATCTGTCACACTTTTCCGTTTCTGATATCAAGTCTTTTCTTGTCGGAATTCCATGCCGAGTGATTCCCCTTTATGCAATCTGAATTTTGTCTTTCCCTATAACGATTCAAATATTTTTCGAATATTTACAATAAGGATTTTATTAACAGGTTGTGGCTTGATTGTTATTTATTGTTTGCATACAGTTAAATGGTTTAAAATATTCTTATTTAACACGGATAATTCTATTTAATATTGATGACCACTTGTAAAATTTTAAACGGTTCCACTTAAACGATAGACAGGACCCTAAATGGCACAGGAAATCTGAGTTAGAGTGAACAGGAGAGTTATGGTAATAAAAGGTTCTCTACATTCGCCAAACTCGAAGACTGGAGACTCAGCATCAAATGCAATTCAATGACATACCAAGGACACTAAATTCTTTAAAGTATTGTTATCAAACACTAATAATTCTACCCAACATAATTCATACAGTTACACAGTTAAAATATATATATACATATACATATTTATATATATATATATATATATATACTTTCACACGCTATTAAATATTATACGATGTGCCTTCAATAAGTTTCCAGACTTTTTTCGTATGGACACTTTCATTGATAGTTCATACATGAAACTCAAGTCCCCTTCGAAGTAATCTCCTCTGGCTGCAATGCACTTGTTTACCGTTCCAACAACTTCTGGAAGGCCCCATGGAAGTCCTCTTGTGTGAGCGTGTCAATAACCCTCTTCGCAGCTTCTTTCATCTCCTCAATTGTCTCATAACGACAGCCTCTAAGTTTTTCCTTCAGCTTAGGTAATAACTAAAAGTCACAGGGAGCAAGGTCTGGACTATAGGGAGGCTGAGAAACTGTCTTGATGCCCATCTTGGTCTAATAGTCTGTGACAAGGATGTTGTGGACGGGTGCATTGTCCTGGTGGAAATGCCACAGACCCGATTTGAAGAGTGCTGGCCTTTTCCGACGGAATCTCCCTTAAAACCTCATCTGAACTCCCTTAAAACCTGAACTCCCTTAAAACCTCAACATAGTATTCCTTGTTGACTGTCTGTTCAGTGGGAATCCAGTGCATGTAAATCATGCCAGTGCTGTCAAAAAAAGGGATCATCAAAGGTTTGTGGATGGACTTGCTCCGTCTGGCCTTCTTGGGTTTTGGAGAGCCAGCATGCTTCCACTGGGAACTCTGTGTCTTGGTCTCTGGGTCATAGCAGACGGTCCAGCTTTCATCGCAGATCACCAGAGCATCAAGAACTGCGGGATCTGAATTGGTCAGCTCGACCATCTCCCTGCTGTCATGACGTCTTTCTTTCTGATCTTCTAAGAGCACCCTTGGGACAAACTTCACCTAAATCTTCCGCATCTTCAGTTCCTCGCTAATAATTGCTTGCACAGTTCCCACACTGACATCAAACTGCACACTTATTGTCTCAATAGACACACAACGGTCCTTATCCATGAAATTCTTTATTTGGCCAATCAACTCTGGTGTTCTGACTTTCTTACTCCTTCCACAACTCTCATCATCCCTCATAAACTCCCTGCCTTCATTGAATCTCTTATGCCGCTCAAAAATTGATGCTCGATTCATGCAAGATGGTTGAAAAGCAGTCTGAAGAATTCCATACGTTTCTGTGGCATCATTCTTTCCAAGTTTAAAACAGAATTTTATTGCATATCGTTCTTCTAATGTGTTCTCACGTCCAGATTGCATTTTTGAAATTCACCAGCCGTGACAATCAGGCTTTAGTAGGGTGTATTCTAATTCATATTGTAGCTGTTCATTTTAACCTGAAATCATAAAAATTAGTTTGTTATCTCATAAGATGTATAGCAATAACATACTGAATTTTCAAGAGTCTACGAATATTTTAGATGCCTGTACAAAAATAGTCTGGAAACTTATGGAGGCACCTCGTATATTATAAACACACGCTATCATATACATATATATAGTATTCCATCTAATTTTTGGGGCTGTAGAATACACCAACTGCTTCTCTGCAGAGGGGAAAGACCCCCACCCAACCAGTGTCCTGGATATGACACTAAACAATTTGATGGTGAGGTTCCAGTAATGCTGGAACTTTGGGGAATGCGGAGTACCCCTTTATTGCATTCACTCCGAGGTCCACTCTGTCTTAGCGTGGTAGAACCTGATAAGGGTTCTATCTATGGGTTAAATAGAACAAAACTGTCGTTTCTTGACTTTACTGATTTTTGACATTTTAACTGCGTACTTATGCTAAACTGAATTGATCGAAATAGAACTGTTTTGACATCTCAACTGTATTCTGATGTTAAACTGAATTATCTGAAATAAAACTGCTTTGACATTAACATTGTGTATTGCTCAGTAGGCTGGGGCTGTAGAATACACCAAGTGCATCTCGGCAGAGGGGTAAGTCCCCCGAATGAAAGTCTTTTATATGACAAACAATATGCTGGTGAGGTTCCAGTAATGCTGGAGCTTTGGGGAATGCGGAGCACCCCTTCATTGCCATTGCTCTAGGTCCACTCAGGCCCGGAATGGTAGCACCTGATAGGGCCCTATCTATGGGTTAAATAGAACTAATAGAACTAATTGCATACTTATGTTAAACTGAATAGTTTGAATTAGAACTGATTGAAATAGCTTGAAATAGAAATGCTTTTGGCAATTAAACTGTGTACTTACATTTAAACTGCGTTCTTATGCTAAAATGAATTGTTTAAAATGGAACTGTTTTGACATTGGAACTCTACTTACACTAAACTGAATTGTTCAATATAGAAGTGCTTTGACATTCAATTGTGTGTAAACAAAATCTGTACTTATACTAAACAGAATTAGCTGAATTAGAATTATTTGAATAACCCGAATAGCTTGAAATACGAATTTGACAATTAAACTCTGTACTTATGCTAAAGTGAATTGTTTGAAATAGAACTATTCGCATAAAAATGGATTTGGCGTTAAATAACATTCAAAGGTTGATATGCTATAAAACCCAACCAACCAACCAACCAACATATATATTATATACAAAGGCAATTACACACACACACACACACATATATGCATATGTATACATATGTATATACGCACACATATATGCATATTCAGACATATATATATATATATATATATATATCACTATCACATATCATTTATTATATACACGAGCTATTATATATATATATATACAAACATGCAATATATATATATATATATATATATATATATATATATATATAATTTACATGTTATTACGTTCACTTACGGACTGATACCTCTGAGAAATTTATGAACTCTTATTGATTAAATTGCACCACCACTGTACTTCTATAAGGATTACATTGGCATTATGTAACCCATGAACGTTGAGATACCATTAAACAAAGAAACCAAATGATATATATGTCGTAAACTAACAAAAAAGATAAGTTGATGAGAAATAACCAAAACTGAGACAGGAAATGAAATAGAAATCTATAACATTAACAAACTTTAATACTCACTAGTGGCGTGGAGAATGTATCCACAGCACGTGGAAACTACTCAAATAGCAAAATACCCACCTCTCAATAATGTCTAATATATTCATGAGGAATGGGACATCGCTTGTACTGTTCACCAGTAGGGCATATATATATATATATATATAATCAGGGGTAATTCTCTATGAATATTTTGTTTCTTTGTAAGTTTTTTCAAGCTCAATTACAGAGAAACAAAAAAAAACCCAGATATATGAAATGAACAAGCGAATGCTACAATGATTCGAACCCATGACCCAATAATAAGTGACTTATCGATTACGTTACCTTTTTCTGTTTGAACAGTATTGTAAAATTAACATGAGAATACTAAGTTGAACATAGAATAGCGCTATAATACTGATTCTTGGAAGAGGGCGGAGGAGCCACTTTTTAACCATAGATAGATAGATAGATAGATAGATAGATAGATAGATAAAAGGTAAATTCAAGGGGAGCAAATGCTAAAATATTTTCTCAAGGAAGTACTAAAACTAGCACCCGCCTAAAGCAAGACATCAAGAAAATGCCTTCTTTGCCTCCACGAAAAACTAGCAATTATCACCTACCCATCACAAAACACTCTGCTCAACAAAAAATCAGAAATTCTATCCAAATGCAGACATGAGAACAAACATCCACTCTCACATTTCTTCCCATATACATAACCCATCCATCTTACCTATACCAGCCCCTCTTCTATAATTCCCTGCACAAATGACCACACATCACACTCGACGCAGCGTAAATACAACTTTCCTCCATCAATCAACACACCGGACGCACCGTAAGTAACAACTTTCTCTATTAAATCCTTATATCATTCTTCATGCACTTCCACAACCTGTTGACATTATGTTAACCATGTTTACATGAGTGTTAGTAATAGGTCTCCACACAGTTTATTTAACATATCCTCCATGTTCACTGCATCATATATTACAATAACGTAAACGTAACATACCATTAACATAATATAGATAGCTAATAAAAACTATTGTAACCCATCATAACTCCCTACCTATTATCCTATCATGCTTACACTGTTGCATATTGACCCCAGCCAAGCTGTCAAAAATAGCAAATGCACCTGTGTAAATAACAGGTGCATCCGGTCGAGGAATATCAGGATATAACATTGACCGTAGATGGGTTGGATTGAGTGCGATTTCTGACGCCCACAAGAAGAAGGTGAACGACGAACAATTATATAACCCGGCTGAAGACAGGAAGTCAGGCAGTTGGAGATAAGATGCTGTAGAGATAACCAGCACCCAGCAGGACCCCCGATTGAGTCAGTTGGGGATAAAATACTGGAATGAGAACCATGTCCCAGAGAGACTGGGCCCCCAGGCCCCCGGTTGAGCAGCCCAGGAGAACGGGAAAGAAACGCTGTTATGGCCATAAGAGTGAGGGTCAGTATGCTGCTGTTCTGTTCAGTCTCCAACTCCCTCTCACACACAACCCTTTCAATAAAGTGAGAGGTATATTTTTATAAAGAACTGTGTCGCTCGTCTTTATTGTGTTGAATATGTTCTGCATGCATATGTGTATGTACAGTTGTTCATGGCTATACAGCAACACAGCAAATCATAAATTCATTTCCTTAATCATGCAATCATGATAATTTGCTCATTTGTTAAAATCACCACCATACACACTCACACACATAAAAAATGACATAGCTAATACATACAATTATTGCAACGCCTTAACATTATATTCATTATATTCCTTACGTACATACAATCATGAATTACTATGATGTATACGCAATATATCATTATAACTAATACAAATTATTATTGTAGTCTAATACAAATCATATTCCAGCATAAAATACCAATATTGCATAATAATCTATAATATATTACAATATAACATATCTTTCCACCATCATATTTATGGCGATTCTGGCCTACCTTACTACACTTGCCTAGCCGGCTCATTAGTCAAGTGGGTAGAGTGTTTGCCAATGTTCCGAGAGACTGGGGTTCAATCTCAGGTCGAGTCATACCAAAGACTTAAAAAATGGTACTTGATACCTCTTTGCTTAACACTCAGCAATATAAGGTACGTATCATGGGTAAAGTGGAGCCATCAAGAGAAAGGAGTTGCGCCGTCTCCTACCCCTCGGGTGTAGTAGCTATAGAAAAGGGAGCCCTCGACTATGTTCGCCAACTATTTTCTCCGAAATGCAATGATGATCCTTAGTTAAAATCATAATCACAAACCTACACAAACAAATATATATATAAAGAAACAAATAAAAAACATTTTCTCGGGAATTCTGTTGCAAAATCGGCTACATATGGCGTCTCATACATCCTGGAGATGACCTCAAATTTATCGCACTGCGTATATATCTTCATACACACATATACTAAACAGCACTTATACATCCATATACAATCATCATCATCATCATGTCGCGCTGGTAGCACGGATATCCCTGACCCTCTCTCGCCACTCCTCCCTATCGTTCATTGCCCTAGGTAGATCTTCAGGACAACATCCCGTATCCTCACATAGCTGCTGAATGTATGTTCGTGCTGGTCGTCCTGCTTTTGCACGGCCATGTATGGGGGTCCATAAGAGTACATCTCTTATGAGTTCGTCCCTGCTTCTCCAGCAGTGTCCTGCATGTCTGGTTCGTGTAACTTGAATAGTTTTGGTGATAGGAGGCAGGTGGCCGTACAGCTGGTGTCTTGTGGGGTGTTGCCGCCAGGACTTGTTCAAGATTGCACGCAGCATTCTTGTGTAATTGCCGTCTAGCTTCTTCTCCAGCCGTTTTGTTAGCGTCCATGTAGTGCACCCGTATAGCAGTATCGATGTGACCGCTGCCTGGAAGAAATTGCGTTTCATTTTATAGGTTAGGTCTGATTTCCATATAATCGATAGCCTATTGATAGCTGTCCATGCTTTCGTTAACCTCGTTTCGATGTCCTTTTCGGTTGATTCGACGCTGCTTCCTAGGTAAGTGAGTTTGTCTACTAGTTTAAGAGGGGTTCCTTCTAGAGTGGAGATGTCCCCCGTTTGGTTATAGCACATATATTCCGTTTTGTGTGCATTAACATGGAGGCCTATGCTTGCTGCTGCTCGTTCCAAACTATGCAGTAGTGTTTCGGCTTGGTCGGGTGTATTTGCATTATCGCTGTCATCGGCGTAGTCGGCAATTGTTTTTGCGGGGTACGAAATCCATATACAATAATACGCAAATATAACCCGCACAAGCAAACAAACACACACACACACACACACACACACACACATAAAGTGTTGTATACAATTCTAACGTTGTTTTTTTTCCTGTATTTTTCGATTTTTTCGATTTCTTCATTATCTTTCGTTATCTGCCTGATGATTGTCGTTGACAAAATTTCATGCAACCTAAGGTCACAGATAAGCACCATCCAATTAAATATATTTAAAATCTAGCATATATTCATTTATTATTATTATTATTATTATTCACTCATTAGAGCTTTTCACATCAGCGTTAGCCGATGGTTTTTCACTGGAGTCTGAGTGACAGCAAGTCTCCTCCAGTCTCCAGGACTCTTCTTAATATTCTAGCCGTTCTCAACAATGCTGTCATTTGGATGGTCTCCACTCGTCCGCCAACTTCCAAGTCCTCTAGTCCCTTTAGCAATCCTTTAGTTACATTTCCAAACGCACCAATTACAATTGATATAATTGTCACCTGTATGTTCCACAGTTTTTTCAATTCCCTAGCAAGGTCGAGGTACTTATCTTTCTTTTCACATTCTTTCAGTTTTATTCTGTGGTCAGCCGGAACAGCAAAGTCGACTATTTTGCAAGTTCTCTTTTTCTTTTTTTTTTTTTTTTTTTGTTGATTATTATTAAATCTGGTCTTCTGGCCGGGATTATTATCATTATTATTATTATTATTATTATTATTATAGCTCCATAACAGGTATTAAACATTCTCCAAATTAATCACATTTGGTTCACCACAAACCCACAAAGTGAAATATGACAACCAACACAGTTACAATATATATATATATATATATACAAACAAGATACGTTAGGAATGATTTTATTTAAAGATATATGATAGGATTCTTATAAATCTCCATTGCCCAGTTGGCTGGGGCTGCAGAATACACCGACTGCACCTCTGCAGAGGGGTAAGACCCCACCAACGAGTGTCCTGCGTAATTATGCTAAACTTAAATACTTGAAATAGAACTGTTTTGATATTTAAACTGCGTACTTATGCTAAACTGAATTGCTTGAAATACAACTGTTTAGACATGTAAACTTCATACTTATTCTAAACTGAATTGTTTGAAATAGAATTGTTTCAACATCTAACTGTGTGTAAACAAAATTATACTGATTCTAAAGAATTATTTTTGATTTAGAACTGTTTGACTAAGGTGAATACCTTGAAATAGAAGTATTTTTGACAATTTAATTGTGGACTTATGCTAAACTAAATTGTTTGAAATAGAACTGTTCATTTGTATAAAAATGGATTTGGCATTAAGTAACTTACAAATGTTGAGATACTATAAAACTCAAATAAACAAACAAACAAACAATGTAAATCTCGAGGAAGGCTCAGTGCACGATAATTAATATATATATATTTATAAATTTCTGATTGAGCAAATTCCAATAATTAAAATAAATTCAGCAAACCATCACACAATGTGTGATGTCTATCTGAAGAGGTTGGTTTATCTTATGGAGTGGCTAGCTGAAAAAAATTTATAATAGACCAATGGCAGTTTCTTGTGATTTTTCAATCATATATATATATACATATATAAACGTTCATAATTTTACATAGGCATGTCAAGAATAGTTGGAGTAAAGAAATAGTGAATAATTATATATATATATATATATGTATATATATATATATATATGTGTGTATATATATACAGAGAGAGAGAGAGAGATTTACATTATCACACGGGCGCATGCGCATTTATGTACAGATATCAATCTATCTCTTGAGTGTGGAGTTGGTGTGTGTAAATTAAAAGGAAGAAATGTTAATTTACTCAAAGGTTACTCTCCTTATTTGTTACCTTTCCCTATTTCTTTTTCTTTTCTTTTTTTTTTTTTTTTTTCTTTCTTTCTCCCCGTTGGGTTTTGCTAAAGGCAACATTACCGAGGGTGAGAAATAAAGGTGAAATTTGAATAATCTTGTAAATGCTTCGTGGCTCGGTGACTGCTCGAGGTGTGTACACTGAAATAAAGAAGAAGAAGAAGAAGAAGAAGAAGAAGAAGAAGAAGAAGAAGAAGAAGAAGAAGAAGAAGAAGAAGAAGATCATCAAATGATCAGTAAAAAAAAAATATTTCCGAAGAATACAAAAAGAAATCTGCGACTGCGACAAAAGAATTATTGCTTATGAAGTCAACGAAAACAAAACAAAAAAAAAAAAAAAAAAATACAAAAAAAAAAAAAAAGAACCAAAATACAAAAAAAAACATACCAAACAAAAAGTAGATAGGGAAAGTACAGATGTGAAAAAAACAACAACAAAAAAATGAAAATTGAAATCGAATCTGGAGTGGAAGCGGTTTCAAATGCGTGGGATGGAAGGGAATAAGTGCAATTTTATCTATTAAATTGATAGGGAGGAAAAAAGAAAAGAAATGGCATATGAAACAGCTATGGCTTTACCTCTGATGTCGATGAACGATTAAGTCATAGATGACACTGCCACGCCTTCTTTATATCGGCTTTTCTTGTAAAGCGATTGGTGCAAAAAGAAGCGAATAGAACTTATTGGATCGTAAAACTCCCATCTATCTATCTATCTATCTATCTATCTATCATTGAGGATTCCATTTGCGACGAGAGGAAGGGTTATCTACCTATCATAACCTATTCTTATATATATATATATATATATATATATATATATATATATGTGTGTGTGTGTGTGTGTGTGTGTGTGTTTATATATATATATATATATACTTATCTTTCTATCTACCAATCTATCTATCACAGGGGATTCCATTAATCTTCGGGAGAAGGGTAATCTATCTATCTATCTATCACTGTGGGTTCCATTTGCCACGGGAGAAAGGGTTATCTATCTATTATAACATATTCTTATATATATATATATATATATATATATATATATATACCAATCTATCTATCACAGGTGATTCCATTAATCTTAGGGAGAAGGGTTATCTATCGATCTATCTATCACTGTGGGAGGAAAGGTTATGAATCCATCTTAACGAATTCCTACCTATCTATCTATCTATCTATCCCAGTGAGTTCTATTAGTCTCAGAAGGAAGGGTTATCTATCTTAAACTATTCCTTTCCAGCTATGTATGTACGTATACATGTCTGTTGAATGTATGAATCTGGAAATTTATCTATCACAATAGATTGTATTAGTCTTGGAAGGGAAGATTATCAACCTATAACAATGGTCTCAATTTTTCTCGAAGACAGTGGTTTTATATATATATATATATATATATATATATATATATATATATATATATATTAAGTCTAGTTAAGGTCTCGCAAAACCCAAACATCCCACTTCTATTGGTTCACCAAGCCAATTGGTTGGGGCCATATAACACGCCGACTGCATCTCTGTAAAGTGTTAAACCCACACTGACTGAGTTTCTTAAATGTTACGCTAAATTGTATCTGATGGTTAGATTTCACTCCTGCGGCTTTGGGAAATGAGGAGTACTCCTTCATTTACATTACTCGCAGGGTCAATCTGACCCAGAATAATAGTGCCTGCTTGGGTCTCATCTATGGGTTAAATTGAACTGCGGATTTATATTCAATTGAATTATTTGTATTAGCAATATTTGAAACCATTTAACCGTATGCAAACAAATGAGTTTTGGCCCAATTAGAAAATGTTATAAACTATTCACTTAAAAATAATAGGGATTTGTCATTGAATAACCATCAAGATTTGATATGCCATTAAACCGTATGACTTAACTGAAACTAATCATCTGTTGGTATACAAAGGATACAATAGATAAAGTGATATCTTATTTTGGGGGGATTTATCATTTGTATTGAGAATTAACATTTCTTAGCGTTCATTTTAACCTCCTTATTGACAAAAAAATATATAATAGATATTGTTTAGAAAGATGAAATCGCTACAGATTTTACTTTTAACAAAAATGTCATGAATTTTAAAGAATCTGGGATGTTTCATGATTTTATTGCGTTACATTTTCTTCATCTTGTCATGAAAAGTTATCATTAGGTTTTTATTTAACCCCAACTCCATCAAATCAATCGATTTCCATGTCGGCTGAACTTTTGCAGAAGTGTAAGACCCCCAACCACCAATGTCTGTCCAGTTATGACATTAAACAACATCTGATAATGAGAATCCAGTCCAAGAGTTTGGGGGAATATGGATAAATCTTTCATTGCCATTACTCCCAGGTCCACTCTGACTCAGAGTGGCAATATCCGTTAGGGTTCCATCTATGAATAAGTGTTGTATGGTCATATGCAGATTCACATCTATATACATGCAGATATATATGTAGAATAATTCACAGCGACACAATGATAAAGACAGACGCAGGAAGACTTCTTTAACAAAATATGTACCTCTCACTTTATTGCAAGGGTCAAAAGGGTTGTGTGGGGTTCTACTGTGAGAGGGAGCTGGAGACCGAACATAAACTGTAACATTTTGACCCCGACTCTTATGGCCGTCATCGTTGTGTCTTTCTTGTTTCCTGATGCTCAACCGGAGGCCCAGAGGCCCAGCTCTCAGCTGGATGATGGCTTTCTTTACTGCATCTTATCAGCATCTTCTCTGGACCCCAAACTCCATCGGAGTTCCCGAGGGCCCCTTCGGCTGGCTGGGGCTTTCCTTACCACATCACGTCTATAACTCCGTCTCCAGCTCTAACTGCAACTGGAACTGTCTTGACTTTTGTCTTAACTGAGTTATATAATAGTTCAACGCCCACTCGATCGCCCACTCGATCTTTGAAATCGCATGTTTGATCGTAATCAAGCGTAAATAACTGTCATGCAGTTCACAGGTCACTCTCTTCCGGTGCGTCAGTCTATGAGTGTACCATGGGAATTTTTTACCTCGTCCCATTTCATCAGCCAATTTCCGCCCACGCGATTTCCTCTCATAACTGCCATTAGAATGTGTCACTTCCTTCCGGTGCATCACCTTGGAATGGCATTTTTGGCCGGGTCAAAGGTCAAAATATAACATAAGATAGATTTATTCTATTGTTTACTATGCTTGAAAGCATATGACTGTGTGCAAACAATTGATTAATCTTAAATATATATAAATTAATATATATTATTATTTGATAGCAACACGTGAAACCATTTAACTGTATGCAAGCGAATCAATAACGTAGAGAATGATTAGTGATAGATAGCAATACGTAAAATAATTTAACTCTATGTAAGCGAATTAATAATGTTGAATAGAATTATTAGTGTTAGATAGCAATAATTGAAACCATTTAGTTCCCAAGTATGACATAAAACAATATCTGATGATGAGGATCCAGTCCTGGAGCTTTGGGGTTTGCGGAGTACCTTTTCATGTTCATAATTCTCAGATTCACTCTGACTCGGAGTGATAATACCTGTTAGGGTCCTATCTATTGGTCAAATAGAACTGTTCAATTTTTTAGGGATTATTAATAGTGATTTGAAGCCATAGAGTAATGTACAAGTTGTTCGAATACGATAGGAATAATTAGAGAATAGAATTACAAAGTGTGTGCAAGCAAATGATTAATATCAAATACGTAGAAGTAGAATTAGATAGCAATACTTGAAACAATTTAACTGTGTACAAACGACTGAGTTCTGACTAGTTTAAAAAAAATTACTTACTATTTGCTTACAAATTATATATATATACATATATGTATATATACGAGTGGAGGTTGTATATATATAGGATTTGGCATATAATAACCAACGATATGCAATTAACAAACATTTCCCCCAAAGAACAAAATTTCAAAGAAAGTCAGTTGAATTTTGGGTGATACTAACAATTGCTTTGCTCTGTAAACATTTCCACTTTGAGTGCCTCAGATACCCAGTTATAAAACCTTTTTTTGTCACTGCCCCCCCAAAATATTTTTATAGTGGGGGTTTAGGAATGGGGAGGGCGGAGACGTATGCTGGACGTATGCGGGTCATCAGTTCACTTAGTGCAATGTGAGCTAGATGAACCGACTGCTGAATTTGGACTCACTCGATATAACGTGAGCCCGGCGCGTATGCTTGTCAATGACGTCCTCGCCCATCTGCAGCTGGGAGCCATACGGCCTCGCATCTCTCCTTGACTTTGAGTAGCGGGAGTGGAATAGATACCTTTCCTCCGAGTATAAACCCGGCCACAATCACCCAAACCAAACCTTATTTGATTAGATGTCTTAGTCTCTGCAGGGAGTACAACCGGCGTATTCTGAGCAAGGAGACATATATCCAGGTGCCCTGAATTCTAACCGAGAAATATTCATTTCTAAATAGCTTTCGGATATGAAATTTATTAATATGTCATTTTGGTGTGGTCTGGTTTGGTTAATGGCATATCAAACTTCGAGGGTAATTTGATTACAAATCCATCCTTATAGAAATATATTTTGGGGCTATTTAACCCATAGCTGAAGAGGGTTACTCTGAAAGTGAACGTATAATCTCGACTGGGGTTCGAACTCAGTTACAATAATGTAGCAGTTCTGCGCATTAGCTACGACGCCAAGGAAACTCCTGTTATTCTGTTGATACAAATGATTAAATCATATAATCTATCTTTTTTTTTTATTTCTGGTATATAAAGGTTTTCTTATAGCATAACAAGCAAACATAGAAGCCAAATGACATACCTACCAATACCTAAAATAGATAATCTTGGAAAACCCCATATCACAATTTCAAAACCAAACACTGAAACAAACAATGACATTAAAACACACTTAACTACCTGAGCCAAACTCAAACTTCCCACTAATCTGAAATACATATATATTCAACCAAACACTGAAAAAAAAAAAGACTGAAAATGTCAAAACTTGCATCTTTATCCAGAGGCCTTCAAGATCAAGAACATAATTACACCCAAACTTAATCAAACAAAACCATCATCACCATTAAGTGTCACTGACAACACAAATTTCCCTGACTCTCTACCTTCATCCGTCCCTATCATCCATCCCTCCCGGTAGGCCCTGCTAACTACACCTAAATCCGCACAGAGCAGTTGTAAATAAGTTTTTGCTGGTCGGCCAACACTTGCATGTCGATGTGTTGGGGTCTATAGATGGACGTCACTTACGAGTTCATCCTTGCTTCTCAAGCAGTGTACCTCGTGTCTTGTTCCTCTTATTGGGATGGTTTTAGAGATGGGAGGTAAGTGACCGTACAGCTGCTGTCTTGTTGGGTGTTGCTTCCAGGGTTTGTTCCAAATAGCACGCAGCCTTTTCTCTATGTCTTTTGTTATCGTCTTTGGGGTGCATTGATCATATAGTGTAAGTAAATGTAAAGTTGGCGACTGTTATCGAGGGCGACCCGAAGGCTCCCTTTTCAGTAGCTACTACATCTAGGCATAAGAAAGGGCGCTACTCCTTTCCCTGGATTGCTCCACTTTACCCTTGATCCGTACCTTATAATGATGAGTGTTAAGCAAGGAGGTATCAAGTACCATTTTTGGTATGACTCAACCTGGGATTGAACCCAGGCCTCCCGGACCATTGGCGAATGAAACTGATAACATATTTGTAAACTTCAATCTAGCAGATATATAAAATATGATTCATCTCTAAAAGAAGAAAACCTACAATCGACTGTGAAGCAATTTTTTTCTATTCATTGACTCGTGCTCTTACAATTCGTTTGAAAACAATACCATTTACCAAGAAAGTATTCGGTTAGAAATCATATATATTTTAATTAGAAAATAAAATTTAACGTTAGATAACATACAAGGATTGATATGCCATTAAACACCAACCAACCAAAAGATACTAGACCAAATCATTGAACCCAAATATGAAATACTTGTAATTTGTGAGATAATCCAGTCAGCTACGAAGGGGGGCGTGGAGAGGCGACTAACTTTCATGACGACAATAATTGTTATTGTTTAGCCTAAGTGAGCTTAGTGGCACGGTACTAGATCAAAAGAGCAAATTTAGGCTGTGTGTCTGAGTTACCTTGTCTGTGGAAGCAAAGAAAAAAATTTCAAAATTTCCTGAAGGACATATTAATGTTCACAAGACCCCAAAGTCTTGAGCCATGTGAATCTATGCTTGTTATTGTTTAGCCTCCAGGTAAGTGAGCTTAGTGGCACGGTGCTAGATAAAAAGAGCAAATTTCGGCTGTGTGTCTGAGTTACCTAGCAAAGAAAAAATCGCAAAATTTCCTGAAGAACACCTTAACGTATTGTGACAATATCTGTAGATTCACTAAATAATTTCCAGGAGTTTCTCGAAGGCAGGCTGAAGATCTTCCATGATAGCTATAATCTACTAAAAATCTTAATAACTATAAACCCCTGAAGATCTGCCTAGATAACCATTAATTCCCGAAGATCTGTGATAACCATAAACTCTTGAAAATCTGCCATGATAGCCATAAACTCTTGAAGATTTTCTATGATGACCTTAAACTCCAGGAGATCTGCCAGGGTAACCATAAACTTTTGAAGATAATCCATGAAAATCATAAACTCTTGAAGATCTTCTGTGATAACCATTAACTCCTAAAAATCTGCCATGATAACCATAAACTCCAGAAGATCTTCCATGGTGACCATAAACTCCTGAAGATCTTCCATGGTAACCATAAACTCCTGAAGATCTTCCATGGTAACCATAAACTCCTGAAGATTTTCTGTGGTAAACATGAGTTCTTGAAGATATCCTATAATAGCAATGAAATATTGAAGTTCAACAGTTTATTCGAACCTATTCCACTCAACATTTCTTGTCAAAACTTTGGCTTCTTAAGCAGTTTACAATGACCTACAAAATACGATTTCTTTCAAGTCAATTCGTCTTGAACATTTTAGAGAGATTTTGAGTTCTTCATCTTATACCAATTAATCCTTCCTTTATTGACTGCTCGCTTTTATGACTTTCTTTTTTCCCCTCGTTCCTGTAATTCTTTCTTCCATATCTTTCTTTCCCCTTGACTCATTTTTTTTTTCTCTTTACGTTCTTCCTTTTATCTATTTCGTACCTTTTATATTTCTTCCTTCTTTTCGTTTTCTTATTTACTTCTTCAATCTTTTTCCTTTTTATTCATTTGGTCTTTCTTCTTCTTCTTCTTCTTCTTCTTCTTCTTCTTCTTCTTCTTCTTCTTCTTCTTCTTCCATACTGCCTATTCCCTACGTTCTTCTTTTCACTCTTTCATTCATTGATTCTTCTTCTTCTTCTTCTTCTTCTTCTTCTTCTTCTTCTTCTTCTTCTTCTTCTTCTTCCATACTGCCTATTCTCTACTTTCTTCTTTTCACTCATTCATTGGTTCTTCTTCTTCTTCTTCTTCTTTTTCTTCTTCTTCTTCTTCTTCTTCTTCTTCTTCTTCTTCTTCTCCTCTTTTTACTCATCTATTTCTTTCTCATTCATCTCTCTCAATACTCCCTAATTTTCTTTTGTCTTTATCATTTATCAATTTCTTTATGTCTTCATCTCTTAATCTCATATTTTCTTTCTTTCTTATTTTTGTTACCTATTCTTCTCTCTTTTTTCCTTTTCCTTTTTTCAGTATTCCTCCTTTTTTGTTTTCTTTTTTTTTTCTTTCTTTCTTCTCATTTCAAGTTTTAATCCTTTTTTTCTTTACTTAATTTACAATCCATTTTTTTTATTTCCTTTAGACGAATCTTTTTCTTTTTTTTCTGTCTTTTTAAAAAATATATTTTCGTATTTGTATATCTATCAACCAATTCAATAATAAGAGAAACAATGCTCGACCAAATGACCTCCAGTTTTCTAAAATACCACCACACAGGCGCTAGTAGCGGTGTCCAAGTGAGAGATATTTCTTTGGTTAGTGCCTTTGCTATTTGAGTTACCATTGTAGCGTTGAAGAGTGAATATGATTCGTTTGTGATTTTTTTTAGGATTCTTCATCAAATGATGACAACGCGAGGCAGGATTTTTCACTTAGACAATGTTCATAAAATACTATAAAAAGACAAAAAAACGTTAACCCTAGATTAAATACTACAGAAAATTACAAAAACATAATTCTGGAAAAAATAAATAGTGGTACGTGACTTACTTAGATTATTAGACAAAGTTTGCATTCATATTTCCATAGAAACTATTATGATTTATTAATATTGTAAACTATAATTTGTGTTCTCAGGAAATGATAATTCAAAACTGATATTAATATACAAAAACTAATTCTAATTGTTAAAATTATCGTAAAAATTCATGTTATCTATATCAAGAAGAAATTAACGTATCGAATTTTAAGTCAATCGTAATAAACAAAGAATTAATATGTAATTCACATATCGAATGTTAAGTAATCATAATAAGTAAAGAAGTAATATGTATTAGATATTTTAATAATGTAACTAATAATTTATGATATAAAAAAAAATAAATATTTGCTTCTTAAACTTATGTTTACCTTTGGCAAAAAACGGTGTAATAAAAAAAAACTGTGTAGTTCCGGAATGATTCCTACTTGTTTTAAGTTTATTAATCTTATTTTTTATATTAAGTATTATTTTTCTATTTGTTATTTTATTATCTTATTATAAAAATATATATTTATACTTTATCTATCAAATTTAATTGCATTCATTATTAGAAAAATATTAAATAAACTAATTAATGAGACTATATAGTTAAAAAGATAATGGAGTAATTGAATTATTAATGGTAGGTAAGTATATATAATGTTAATAATATATCAAGTTAAATCATACAAAGAATTTATTTCTATGTCTACATGCCGAAACCATTTCTTTTCTGGTATTAAGTGAATTTCCTTTTAAATATTTTGATATAAATATTTTCTCATCTAAGCAGAAATTACACTTACCAAGTAAACAGTTTGTCGAGGAAGATCTTTTAATTATTTTCCAATTTCATATATATATATATATATATATATATATATATATATATATATATATATATATATATAAACAAAGATATCTGGATTTTTAAAGCATGAAAATCAATATTATATATCCATTATAGCCACTTTTGCTTTTTTTATAAACATAGTCTGAGAGGGGATTTCTTTAAAATGGGATCCTGCTGATGTCTCTATATGATCAGCATGTCTCCTGCTTTATATATATATATATATATATATATATATATATATATATATATATACATATATATATATGTGTGTGTGTGTGTGTGTGTGTGTGTGTGTGTGTGTGTGTGTGTGTGTGTGTGTGTGTGTGTGCAAATTCAAGTTGACATGATTCGTGATGTAATATTTACCATCGTAGAAAATGGTGACAGTGACCCAAATTTAAATCCTGTGAGTAAGTAAAGTTGGCGACTGTAGTCGAGGGCGACCCGAAGGCTCCCTTTTCCATAGCTACAACACCAAGGTGTTGGGGAGGGTGCTACTCCTTCCCCAGGATTGACCCACTTTACCCTTGATATGTACGTTATAATGCTGAGTGTTAAGCAAAGAGGTATCAAGTACTATTCTTAAAGTTTTTGGTATGATCCGACCTGAGATTGAACCCTTGTTTCCCGGATCATTGGCGAACATTCTACCCAAAAGTGGTAATATCTTTAAGAAAATTATGAATCAGTTATACTCCTTGTAGCTATAGGTGCATAGTAGGGCAGATTGGGTTCTTTAACATTTGTAAGGCTACGGGTCCGCTTAAAAATTGACCTTGTATCACATGATGTAAGTGCAGAAGTATTCATCATCATCATCATCATATCGCGCTGGTAGCACGGATATCCCTGACCCTCTCTCGCCACTCCTCCCTATCGTTCATCGCCCTAGGTAGGTCTTCAGGACAACAGCCTGTATCCTCACATATATATATAATACAAAATAACTGCAAACAAACCGCACTTCTCAACTATAAGCTGATATGAACAACTTGTTTTCAAAGGCTTGGTCTACACAAAAAATGGTGAAGCTTGTGAGAAAGCCGATGTTACACAATGGATCCCAAGCAACATTCCATCTTTTCTGCGTTTCCTGTTTCATATTCATCAGGTGGGTACATGGCATTGGTATCTGCGGTAAAGTTGGAGGGTTAAAGGCATCTATCTAACACGGGGGTTGTATGGGTAGCTACGATAAAGCTAGTGGGTCAAAAATATTCATCTAGCACGGAGAAGGTATGGGTAGCTGCGGTAATGTTGGAGGGTCAAAGGCATTTATCTGGTGGGTAGATGGTATGGGTAGCTACAGTAAAGTTGGAGAGTCAAAAGAATTCCCGTAGCACAGACATGGCATGGGTAGCTACGATAAAGTTGGAGGGTTAATGATGTCCATTTAGTCAAAATATAAACGCTTTTTAATAGTGCTCGACTACTGTTATTGGGAAGAGGACCAGCTTGTATATAAATATCCGTAACATTAAATGAATCAGTTGTCTAAATTTCTGAGACGAAACTTGATGATTTTTATCATTAAGGGTTTTCGGACTATTGTCTTCATCTTAATTGTTATTTCCACAACGTTTCGGCCGATATGTCCTTCGGCCTTCTTCGGGTGTTTGTCGAACTCGGGAACCTTCACGGAACTTCGAACTACGTCCTTTATTGAATCCACGGGGGTCGCTTGTTCTGATTCCGTTTGCCATAACCGGGTACAAGTGTTAAGTATTCCTGTATTGTTACTCGCCTGCAGTCAGGATTGAACCTGTAACCTCCAGATGATTGTCTCTATAGAAGCTAAGGGAACCAACGCCTATTACCGTTACGCTGTGTCCTGCTGGACACATAGCGTAACGGTTATAGGCGTAACGGTTAAATATATCAATAAGTATTTTGGTGGGGGGACTTCAGATGGTGTAATGTTTAGTAAACTTGACTAACAAACCTTCACGAGTGAGTTCGAGTTTAATTGGGTACCTCATTCATGTGGCCTAGTTCCACATCTGAGCAAGAAGTTTAGTAAATTTAATAAACATTTTGATTGTGGTTGCCTCGGGTAGAGGGGTTTTTTTGTTTTTTTTTGGCAAGGGAAATTTATGAATCTATATTTTTGTGCGGAGGACGATTTCTTCAAGAACCAACAATAAGTTAAATTGCAATAGATACTGGGTTTTCTAGTAGAGTAACCAGAATAAGAAGAGTATAAATTTTGATTTCAAATGACATTGTATCTAGATAAGCGAACTCTGATGATAAATCCTGCTATTCAATGAGTAGCCATAACTCGACAAATGTCTGCTGAACGACAGTGTGGTAAAGAAGTGTTGTGGTCTCACGAAGTAACATAGCAATGTCAACAAAAAGAGTACCTTAGTGAGAACAAAAACTCAATTTATTCTGTAGTGTTTGTGATTATTGGTTATCTTGACTCGGTTTGTCTCGGGAGTATAATCACAGTCACTCTATGAGATTGTGGTATTCATATTGTACAGGTATTTGTCACTTCAATCAAGACTTAAAGAGAGACATTAGTTCTTTCTCTACTTTGAAAATCAAGACACACTAACCGTCTATGAAAATGGAGTGATTACACATACATATATATATATATATATATATATATATATATGTGTGTGTGTGTGTGTGCTTATGTATGTATGTGTTTGTTTGTTACCAATCCCTTCACATGAGCAGGACGTGAGACAAGGTCAATTTTTGGCGAGTTTAACAGGTTTAAACTCAGAGTTTTCTTCTCCTTGCCATACCAAGCTTAAAGTGCAAAGTCTATCCGACTATTTACTTCTCAGTTGGAGGAAGAATCGTCGGACTTATGCCCCTGACAAAGAGTATTAGTGCAATGTAAATTTTTTATAACTTCGCTCAGTATTCGAACTCAGTTTGCTATGTCTATTCTCAATGTTGATACC
>CAUZXS010003715.1:40000-60000 GCA_963585895.1 Sepioteuthis lessoniana
CAAATTATTTTATCTTATTGCATTGTATTAACTTAGAGGGCTGTTGCAATGCGAAATAATTATTTGAGTCTAATTAATTTCAAAGTAAAAACTTTATCCTCAGAGATTTTCTTTTGAATGAACTAGGTGTTCAATTTTTTTTGGCGGGGGGTGGATTTTGTAAGAACACCCCACGTGATACCAGGTTTACAACGTCCAACATGGCGTTCTAACACTTCACGTGAGACCATGCTTACAACATCCCCCCCCACAAAAAATTAAACATACAACACCTAGTTCATTTTAAAAAGTCTCTGACGAAGAAGTTTTTACTTTGAAATTAATCAGACTCAAATGATTATTATTTCGCATTACAATAACCCTCTAAGTTATTATAATACAAATATATATATATGTGTGTGTGTGTGTGTGTGTGTGTGTGTGTGTGCAGGATTTGGTATTAAATACAAGCATTAATATACCTGTTTATATTTCTGGGATGAGATATTATGTACATTATTTACATTTTTCGGACTATTGTCCTCATCTTTGTCGCCATGTTTATCACAACGTTTCGGCCGTTGTGCGCTCCGGCTAGGGTTAAATTCGACATTCCAACCGCCCTGAAGAAGGCCGGAGCGTACAATGGCCGAAACGTTGTGATAAACATGGCGACAAAGATGAGGACAATAGTCCGAAAAATATAAATAAAGCGTTGATATACCATAGAATAACAATCAAACTAGACACCCGTTGCTACTATTTCAGCGAGTATTTTGGTTTTTGACCTTTAATTTAGAATATTCTGTAGGTGAGTATTTATATGGAGGGGTCTCCTTCATCTATGCCGCCCTCATGTGATATTTCATTCATCGATTAAATGCTACCAGGGTCGCGGAGAAATCCTTCTTCCATACGTGAGAATATGGTCTAAGATGGAATTTTTTTTAGATCCTATTGAATATCTTATCAGAAATCACTTAATGTCTGTCTGTCCTTCCGTCCGTACAACAAAGGTTTTGTTATTTTTGACTGGATTCCAAACAAATCTTCTTGCCCAATCGGCTGGGGCTGTAGAATATACTGACTGCACCTCTGTAGAAGGGTAAGACCCCCTCCAATGAGTGTCCAATTTGACACTAAACAATCTAGTGGAGAGGCTCCGGTGATGCTGGAGGTTTGGGGAATGTGGATCATCCCTTCATTGCCTTTGCTCCCAGGTCCACTCTGACCCGAAATGGTAGTACCTGATAGGGCTCTATCTATGGGTTAAATAGAACTAACTGCATACTTATGCTAAACTGAATTGTTTGAATTAGAACTGTTTGACAAAACTGAATAGCTTGAAGTTGAAATGTTTTTGATAATTTAACTGTACTTACATTTAAACTGCGTGCTTTTGCTAAACTGAATTGTTTGAAATGGAACTGTTTCTGACATTGAAACTCTACTTACACTAAACTAAATTGTTTAATATAGAACTGTTTTGATATTTAACTGTGTGTAAAGAAAATCTATACTTATACTAAACTGAATAAACTGAATTAGAACTGTTTGAGTAAACTGAATAACTTGAAATAGAATTTTTTTTTACAATTAAACTGTATACTCATACTAAACTGAATTGTTTTAAATAGAACTGATTATTTGTATAAAATGGATTTGGCGTTAGATAACCTACAAAGGTTGATATGCCAGAAACATAAACAACTAAACTAAACAAATTTTCGGCATTTTTTGTCTTAGTTTCTGTGATGAAACTTGATAATTATTATTACTTAAAATATTCGAACAATTGACCTCATATTTATTGCTATGGTTACAACGTTTCGGTCGATATGTCCCCCGGTCTTCTTCGGGTGTTTTATGTCGAACTCGGGAGTCCACACAGAATCTCGAACTGAACCCTTTATTTAAACCACAGGGGTAGACACTTCCAAGGCTGTGAACCATGACCGGGTACAAGTGTTAAGTTATAGTAAGTATACCTTGTTATCTACTGTGCAGTGGATAAGGCATTTCGTTGGAAGGTGCTTTTTAAGAGAAATCGTCTGGAGGTTGCAAGTTCAATCCCAACAACGGGTAAGAATTAACTACATCTTTGTTGTTTCATTTCCTTTTCTCAGTCTTTCTGACGGTCAATCTGTTCGTCTGTCTCACTTTCTCTCTCTAATCATGGTCTTTCTTTTTCTCTGTCCCACTCCTCCCCTCTCTCTCTCTCTCTCTCTCTCTCACTTTCTTCTGTCTTTCTGTCTCTGTCCCCTGTCATAGCTTTCTCTCTTTCCCCATCATTCTCCTCTGTCTATCTTTCTCCTTTTTTCTTTCTCTCTCTATTTCTCTAACGCACTTTCTTCTGTCTGTCTGTCTTTCTCTTCGTCTGTCTCTCTCCCACTTACTTCTGTTTGTCTGTCCCTCTTTCTCTTTCTCTTTCCCACTTTCTTCTGTCTGTCTGTCTCTGTCTGTCTCTCTCCCACTTACTTCTGTTTGTCTGTCCCTCTTTCTCTTTCTCTTTCCCACTTTCTTCTGTCTGTCTGTCTCTGTCTCTCTCTCTCTTTCTCAACCACAGTAATGGACAAAAAAAAATGAGAAAAAATTGAACCATTTTTTATTATTATTATTGCCAAAGATTTTAATGAAATTTCAATAGCTTAGGAAGAGATTACTTACTTTGATAATAGTTGTCAAAATTTCGCTTAAGTGTAGTGAGAAGTCATAATTTTTTACATAGAAAATTCATAGAAATATCAAAAAGAAAGAGAATTGATTTTTTGTTTAAATTTCTTTTCCTTGATTTGATATCCTAATTTGTGATTAGTCCTTTGCTAATGAATCCCAAACAGTCGTCTGAGTTTGAAAAAGGTTAAATCCTGGCATAGAATGTTTGTGAACAAATTGCTATATGAAAAAAAATTAAAAGTAAATTTAAACAAAATCATCCTGTTTCGCTTATCACTGTTGTTCAACATACACACACACACACATATATATATATATATATATATATATATATATATATATATATATATCACTTTTTACAAAATATATATTTTTGATGTGCAAAGGTAGTTTTCAGTGATGTAATGCTTTTGAGACCCTTAGGACCAACCGGACGCCAATATACTTACACGTCATCATCATCATCATTATGGACACGGCGATACGAGTTCAATTCCTGGACAAGACTGACTGCATTTCACATAGCACTAATACCCTTGGGAAAGGTATGAATCCAATTATTCTCCCTCTAGCTATGGTGAGGCAACTAGTCTAGGAGAAGGAAAACTCTGAATTCAAACCTGCTAAACTCCGCTTTAAAAATTGACCTTGAGTCATATCCTGCCCGAGCGGAGGGGTTGGGTAAATAGGATCATCATCATCATGTCGCGTCACCAGCACGGATCTCCCTGACCCTCTCTTGCCACCCTTCTCTGTCGTCCATCGCTTCCGGTAGGTCTTCAAGGCTACATCCTGTATCGGCACAAATAGAAAAAAGTATCGGGTAAATAATAGGGCAGACTAGGTTCTTCAGCCATGGTGAGGCAACTAGTCTAGGAGAAGGAAAACTCTGAATTGAAACCTATTAAACTCCGCTTAAAAATTGACCTTGTGTCATATCCTGCCCGAGCGGAGGGGTTGGTAAATAGGGTATCGGCACAGAGCTGTTGTATGTAGGTTCTAACTGGCCGTCCTACCTATGCTCGTCCATGTGAAGGGGTCCACAGGAGTAGTGTCACTTATGAGTTTGTCCCTACTTCTCCAGCAGTGTCCCGCATGTCTGGTTCGTCTAACTTGGTTAGTTTTCGTGTTGGGTGGTAAGTGGCCGTACAGCTGTTGCTTTGTGGGATGCTGCCTCCAGATCTTGTTCAATATTGCTTGCAGCATTCTTGTGTAGTTGTCTTAAACCTTTTTTTCCATACATTTAGTTAGCGTCCATGTAGTATATCCATACAGCAGTATCGATACGACAGCTGCTAGGAAAAAATTGCGTTTCATTTTATCGGTCTGGTCTGACTTCCATATGACCGATAGCTTCTCGATTGCCTTTGTTACTCGCCTGTTGATGTCTGTTTCGGTTGATGAGACACCGCTTCTTTGGTAGGTGAACTGTCATCAAGTTTCAGAGAACTACCGTTTTGTGTGGAGATGTCGCCTCTTCAATTAAAGCACATGTATTCCGTCTTGTGTGTGTTGACTTGGAGGACTATGCTTGCAGCTGCTCGTTCCGCACTATGTAGCAGGATTTCAGCTTGGGCGAGTGTATTTACGAGAAGTGCTATGTCATAGGCGTAGTCCGCGTCCGTAATTGTTTGTTCTGGGTATCTTCTGCTTCTTTCCTTTGTCAGCTTGAAGACGTTGTCTTTCATTTTATCAATAGACGTTCTAAGAGTGTACACACCTGGGTGTGTGTATATATGTATAGATTTTTTCTGGTAGTGTATATATTTATACCACTGTTCATTATCAATCAATCTCGTCTTTATATATACATCTATAAAATCTCAGTCTGACCATATAAATATGTATGTATCAAAATCTATTCATCTATGTTCATTATCTCTCTAAATTTGATCGTCTATCCTCTCTATGTCTCTCAATCTAACTATGTAAAAAGGAAATGATAATAGAAAAGTTTAGTTTCTTTGTTTAAAGGCATATCAACTTTCGCAGATCATTAAATTCCAAACCCATCCTTGTAGAAGAACAGCGTTTAAGCCATAGATGGGGGTATAGGGAGGTTCTATACCATTCTCAGGGGAATAAGTCAGAAAGTGAACGTCGTAGCAAACGCACTGGACAGCTCGTTTGCCACTACAACAGAGAAATTTTTCCCCCAGAAAAGTTTTAAAGGGCTAATTTAAAGAATGCAATGGAATATTGAAAATACAGGGAGGAACAATAAAATTGTCGCCCTAGAAAAGACGACATGATTTCATTTCCGTTTAATGAAAACCGGCTTTCATTTTTTTTTTTTTTTTTTGTAGTAGACAATCTACGAGTTGGCCAGTTGTGTACAAATCCCAAGAGCGATAGGAGCCTTCTATCATACTGAAAGTGACACAATGTTCAATGAGCGAGATCGGAGATGCGTCGCTGTACAACTCATGCTCTCTACCGATCCAAGTTATGACAACACGACCATTGCCAGCACCCTCAAAATGCAAATCCGGACGGTTCAACGTGCTCAGGGTGATGAAAACAAAGTTTCTGGCTACGGTTATGGTATTTGGTGGGGTTTCATGTGAGAGCCACATCATACCACCCTACATCTTCGAAGTCGGCTTGAAAGTCAACACCAAAGTGTACCTGGATGTGCTGAAGAGTGTGGTGATCTCCTGGTGCAATCAGGTAGCCGGTGGCAGACCCTGGGTATGGCAGCAGCACTCGGCGCCGGCCCACAAGTCCAAAGAGACCCAGGCTTGGCTTCAGAATGAGTGCTACGACTTTGTACCCTTCTCTCACTGCCCCCCGCCCCCGACCTGAACCCGCTGGACTACATCGTTTTGTCATACGTCGAGAACATCGCCAACATGACCTCCCACAACACCAAAGCCAGCCTGATCGCCGCCATCCGTTGAGTATTCGCCGAGCTCCCGCCAGCGCTTGTGGAAAAGGCATGCTCCCAGTTCCGGCTCCGTATCGAGACGGTGATTGTGGTTGAAGGCGGCTACATTGAATAGATGTCAGCTCTACTACATAATCAAGTTACCCGAATTGATTTTTTTAATAAAAGTTTTAAAATAAAGCTGTAGTGTTGTATTCTTTAGGACGACAATTTTATCGTTCCACCCTGTAGTTATTATTACAATCAAGCATTTTTGTCCAGTAAGCTGGGGCTGTAGAATACACTGACTGCACCTCTGCAGAGGGGTAAGACCCCTCCCCTAACGAGTGTCCTGGATATGACACTAAACAATCTGATGGTGAGGTTCCGGCGGTGCTGGAGCTTTGGGGAATGCGGAGTACCCCTTCATTGCCATCGCTCCCAGGTCCACTCTGGTCCGAAATGGTAGCATCTGATAGGACGCTATCTATGGGTTAAATAGAACTAACAGCATACTTATGCTAAAATGAATTGAGTAAACTGAATAGCTTAAAATAGAAACGTTTTTGACCATTAAACTGTACTTACACTTAAACTGCGTGCTTATGCTTAACTGAATTATTTCAAATAGAATTGTTTTTCGACATTAAAACTGTATTTACACTTAACTGAATTATTACATATAACTACTTAAATAGTTTGAAATAGAAATGTTTTTGACAATTAAACTGTATACTTATGCTAAACTGAACTGTTTTCAATAGAACAGATTATTTACATAAAAATGGATTTGGCGTTAAATACTCTACAAGGGTTGATATGCCATAAAACCAACCAAACAAACAAACAAACAATCAAGCATTTACAAATGAATCAAATTTCGGCAATAAATATCCCACAAGGAGTTGATATGCCATTAAGCAAATAAACCAAACTAAATTATCTGTTTGTCATTTGCTTATATCATATTATTGTGCAATTCAATCCTCATATCTTCGTCTCTTCCTTTATCGGAAGGAATCAACAGAAATTTTCCAACTCACGACAAGCGTAAATCTCGTTTATTTTGATTATATTGTAAACACTAATATAATATTTCTTAAGATCTGCAACCACCCCGCTAGACACACACAAAATGGCCTACACAGGTTCATCTAAGCAGTGACATGTGCCTTCACCAATCAAGTCAGCTGAAATTTATCATTTCAAATAAACAGAAATAAAAAAGCCAAGAAAAACAAACTCATAATTCTAAATCTGTTTAGTTGAATTAGTTTTAAAAATCATTTAATCCCACAAGAAAATATCGATCTGTTAATAACAGACAGAAAATCTGCGCATTGCCACCTAAATAAACTAAAATCTGCGCATTACTATCTAAATAAACCTTTAAAACGTATGCGCTAATCATTGAAAATACATGTTGAGAAAACAGAAGAAAGAAGAAAATTTTAAAAAATAACTAACACATTCATCATTTTCCCTTCTTTTAAGTGAACATTTTTCTATGGTAGTTCTTTCTATGGGAAGTGAATTAAATAATTGTAGTTCATGACGAAATGATGGTCTCTAGAATAATTTGAGACCCGAATCTTCAATATTGCCAAGTCTCCAGAACGTAAACATTCGGGGTAGGTTGGACGGGACGATAAAGATTTTTTTTTCTTTTGTGGTTAGAATATCTTTTATTTATTTATTCATTTTTTTTTTTTTTGCCTGGCTTGGTGGGGGAATGATGAAGGAAAAGAGAGATAAAAACAAAATGGCTTCTTCAGAACGTGTTGTAAACATCCAGTTGACAAGTCTGTTTGGTGTATTGCAATTTGCCATCGAGGATCTATTTGAATTATGGATTTAATTGAGGGTGGCATATAAAGAAATTTTTCAATTTTCTGATCAATTAGTCTTTATTCTAGTTCTCTATTTCTTCTCGTTTTCCAATCTATCTTTATATATCCCAGTCATCCACGGATAAACTGTTTCATTATATCACATTTCATCAGTGTGGCTAGACACGCGAGATGCTTGAAGCTGGGACTGAAACACGGCTGACTTTACGCCAGTTGGATATCTTACCGTTGAGCCATCAGCAACCTCAGCATAAACGAAGGAATTTTATGCATACTTATTATTTTTCTTTATCGGTCTATATTTATGAGATTATGTACATGATTTACATTTTTCGGACTATTGTCCTCATCTTTGTCGCCATGTTTATCACAACGTTTCGGCCATTGTGAGCTTGGAATGTCGAACGTAACCCTTTATTTCGCTTACCGGGGTAGACTGCTCTAGTTCCACGAGCCATGTTTAATGGATGTCAGTTATCAGTTATCTCCTGTTAATTTACCCTCTGAAAGTTCTCCACTGCCTTTACCGGGTATTGAACTCACACTTGTTAGGTATGTCACTGGATCTAACCAACGCCTTTATCTACTGTGCCATGTGTCCTTTCAGGGGGGAAATTAACAGGAGATAACTGATTACTGACATTCATTAAACATGGCTCATGGAACTAGAACAGTCTACCCCGGTTAGAAAAATAAAGGGTTAAGTTTGACATTCCAACCACCTGAAGAAGGCCGGAACGTACAACGGCCGAAACGTTGTGATAACCATGGTGACAAAGATGAGGACAATAGTCCGAAAAATGTAAATAATGTATTTTTCTTTACTTTAAATATGCCCTTAACGGCAACCGGAGTGCTCAATTCATTACAAGAGCATTACATTACGCGAGTAGCAACCGGTAATTCCTCACGAGAGTGTGGGAGCATGTAGAGTGGCCCACAAAAAAACTGACGAATTTTAAAATGTCATAACTTTTTTTTAATTTGAGTTTTAGATTACTTGAGAACAATGATAAGCAATATCGGGAAATAGAAAAAGTAGAGTTACGCAGTGAAAAAAAAAAATAGAATTTTACTATTCAACTAACAAATACTGAATGTGAAGAAACTTCTTTGAACAAATATGATAAAGAGCGTCGTGTACAGATTTAAAACTTGTGGAACTGTGGCAAGCCATCCACGAAGCTTTCATTGCGATATGTACATAGATATGTTTTGAAAAATTGATGTGAAGATGTTTTTCTTCTTTAATCATCATCATCATGTCACGCTGGTAGCACGGATATCCCTGACCCTCTCTCGCCACTCCTCCCTATCGTTCATCGCCCTTGGCAGGTCTTCAGGACAACATCCCGTATCCTCACATAGCTGCTGAATGTATGTTCGTGCAGGTCGTCCTGCTTTTGCACGGCCATGTGTGGGGGTCCATAAGAGTTCATCTCTTATGAGTTCGTCCTTGCTTCTCCAGCAGGGTCCTGCATGTCTGGTTCGTCTAACTTGAATCGTTTTCGTGATAGGAGGCAGGTGCCCGTACAGTTGGTGTCTTGTGGGGTGTTGCCGCCAGGACTTGTTCAAGATTGCACGCAGCATTCTTGTGTAATTGCCGTCTAGCTTCTTCTCCAGCCGTTTTGTTAGCGTCCATGTAGTGCACCCATATAGCAGTATCGATGCGACCGCTGCCTGGAAGAAACTGCGTTTCATTTTATCGGTTAGCTCTGATTTCCATATAATCGATAGCCTATTGATAGCTATCCATGCTTTCGTTAACCTCGTTTCGATGTCCTTTTCGGTTGATTCGATGCTGCTTCCTAGGTAAGTGAATTTGTCTACTAGTTTAAGAGGGGTTCCTTCTTGAGTGGAGATGTCCCCCTTTTGATTATAGCACATAAAACGTTTTCGAAAATTTACATTATAACATCACTTGAACTCACATTAGACTTTGCCCAGTCGACTGGGGCTGTAGAATACACCCACTGCACCTCTGCAGAGGGGTAAGCCCCCCTCCAATGAGTGTCCTAGTTATGACACTAAACCATTTGATGATGATGAGGTTTCAGTAATGCTGGTACTTTGGGGGAATGCAGAGCACCCTTTCATTGCCTTTGCTTCCAAGTCTACTCTGGCCGGGAATGGTAGCACCTGATAGGGCCCTATCTATTGGTTAAATAGAACTAAAGGCATTCTAATGCTAAACTGAATTGTTTGAAATGGAACTGTTTTTGACATTGAAACTGTACTTACACTAAACGGAATTGTTTAATATAGAACTGTTTTGACATTTAACTGTGTGTAAACAAAATCAATATTCATACTAAACTGAAATAACTGAATTAGAACTGTTTGAATAAACTGAATAGCTTGAAATAGAAATGTTTTAGACAATTAATCAATATACTCATGCTAAACTGAACTTTTTGAAATAGAACTGACTATTTGGTTAAAAATGGATTTGGCTTTAAATAACATACAAAGGTTGATATGCCATAAAACCCAACCAACCAACCTAAACCAATCACATTAGACTATATTGTGTTGAATTACTGCTTGCTAAATACTACCTGTTTTACCAATGCAAAGGACAATTTCATCAGAATCACCAGCTTGCGTGACAGAAGGCTGGCTGCTCTAAACATCACAGTACAACTGAGCCAATGTCGTGAAAAATGTGTCAAAATCCACATGGAGGAAAGTACTTTGTTAAGCTGACCAGTAGAGCAGAATTAATGTCAAGAAACCACTATTGATGAACCAAAACAATGTCCAAAGGTTCTAGTGGGCCAAAGCGTACAACAAAATAAACACTGTGCCATCCACCCAGTCAACAAACATTTATCAAACATTTTACCGCAACCAAATGCATTACAATTATAAATTAGATGAAAAAATATCAAAAACATTGATTCAAAGAAACATACTCCCCACTGATCCTATAGAAAAAATAAAACTTGTCATATACTATAATAAATTTGAAACCTCCAACTTAGTCATTAAAAAGAATTCCTCTCCCTCGATTGCACTTTTGCAAAAAAACAACGTGAAATATCAATTTAAATGACCTTGAGAAGATTGTATCTCTGAAAACAACAATATATATGTCGGTTTAACCCCAACTATCCTATCGACAAGACTTACAATGCACCTTTCTGATACCAGTTCCATAGCATATCATTTAAAAAAACATTCATGTCCAAAAACAGAATTATGGAAAATTCTTACCGATAACACAATATTAGAATAACAAAATAACAAGCAAAAATTACAGATTCTCGAGGCATTACCTACTAGGACCATACCACCTAAACTTAATAAAATTGATTTTGAAACTAGTGCTAATGTACTTAAATGTCTTTAGCTACTGACAATATTTATAGAAACAAATTCGAAAAGTAAACGCTACCCAATACAACAGGACAAACGCACATTCTTACAAAGGAGTAATGTACACACAAAAGTTACATCACTTTTGTAATACATCCTCCCCTGATGATGGGCAGAAAGTACTCGGGGAAATAAGTAATTATGGAAGGTTTATCAACCAATTCCCGTCGAATATCATAAGATCCCTACGGCAATTCGAAAGGATTAACAAAAAAAAATATGTAGACAAAAAATGTCTATTATGTTCAATCAAATATGTATCAATGAAGAAATGCCGCCAAAATATACACACACATATATATATATTGTGAAATATATATATATATATATATATATATATATATATATATATATATATATATATATTGGATGGCAATATATATGCTGAACACTCGAGTGAGGAATTGACGGCTGCCACATACGCGTAAATGCATAGCTCTTATCATGAACTGAGCACTCTGGTAGCTGATAGCATATATATAAGAATATATACGCAAAAGAATCCTTCGCTTACGCGGAGAATGACGATAGCTCTTGAGTAAGGTATTCGACAGACGTAAAATCAACCAGGTTTCGATCCCAGCTTGAAGCATCCTGTGTGTCTAACCACACTGTTGAAATACAACGAAACAGTCTGTCTGTGGTTGACTATATATTACAATATTTTTCTATCTAGATGGCTCAGTCTGGCAGGATATGACACAAGGTCAATTTTTAAGCGGAGTTTAACAGGTTTGAATTCAGAGTTTTCCTTCTCCTAGACTAGTTGCCTAACCATGGCTGAAGAACCTAGTCTGTCCTACTATTTACCCATAGCTGGAGGGAGAATTATTGGATTCATACCTTTCCCAAGGGTATTAGTGCTATGTGAAATGCAATCAGTCTCGTCCAGGATTTGAACTCGTATCGCCGTGTTCATTTCCTACGGCGATAACGACTACACCACGGGCACCTCCACGGTGCTATGGTAGTATAAAATAATAGAAATGAAGACGGGGACTGGTCGAAAGATGTCTGCCACCTAAGGTTAAAAGAGTGGAGGGGATTTTCTATGTACCTGAATTTAAAAAGAAGGATTTCGGGATTCTGCCTCTTTGTTTCTCGTGATGGCTGGGGTACGAGGAGACAAACATTCGTGTGAAAGAATAACAAGGAACGACTCGAAGATATGAAAAGAGTTGTTTCCAAAAAGAATAAACAAGCTAGCCTACCCCACCCACCGTTATGTCCATTATCTATTTCTTTCTGATTTCACGGTCTCAACTGGTGACGACGTTAGAATATCGAAAAATTCTTTGAAATTTAAAAGTAATGGCCAATTTTACTAAAATACAATCACAGAAATAAACGAAAAAAGAAATGATAATGATAAAATAATGATGCTTTGAACTGATATTGGTAAAGTAAAAAATTATAGAAATCCTTCACTGTTATGTATGTACGAGGTTCCTTCATAAATTTCTCAGCCTCCAGCAGAAAAAAAAAGCTGTACTTAACATTTTTACAAAACAAGAAAAAATAATTCAGATTTCTGCCTTATTTTCAGTGAAGATGACATTAAACAAAAGAGAGAAATATTCGACAAATCTTTAGTCTTGGTGATTTTTAGAACTTTTTGATAGACACTCATATAAAATATATATATATACATATATATACTTTAAGAAAAACAACAAAACCGGTCACATAGGATTATAAATTTATTTCCATCCTGTTACGCATGCTTGAAATTTCCAAAAACATCGACAAAAAAATTAACAGGACTTCTTCAGATCTTTTAGATAAAAAAACTAGAATAGACACAGAAAAGTGGGAGGGGATAGAAGAGGGGTGAAGTGTTATCTCCTCATTAAGCCCACTTCCGTTTTAAATTTTAATTTCGATTAGAAATGTAATAAATTTATATATATATATGTTTTTTTATTAAATTACTATGACTAGAAAATTCGGCAAAAACCTACATGCAACGTACGGAACAGCTGTTTCGACCTTATTAGGTCTCATCAGTAGTGCATACCGTGATCTCCACCAATGGAGATGGAACCAACAACCACAGACTGCAGAAGCCGAAACTCTACCAGCGGTCCACACCACACATAAGCGATGCCAAATTAACTTTTCATTGTGAAATGCGCGACCCCTTATCCTAATGTGTCTTGAAGGTACGTGTTCCCTACCGGGGACACGGTCACCTCCGGGGCTACGTCTTCCCAAGTCGGTGTTATGAATGCACATAACATTCACCTCATGGGCTGGAAATGAAATTATCTGAAATTATATTTTTATATTTGAATAGAGGAAATATATGTACTTACCAATCCCTCTGCGAAAGCAGGAAGTGACATGAGGTCATTTTTTCAGCGGAGTTTAGCATGTTTGAATATGGTGTTTTGCTTTTCGTAGACCGTTTGCCAAAACAAGGTTAAAGAGCACTGTCTGACCTACTATTTGCTTATAGCTGGAAGGAGAATAGATGGATTCATACCTTTTCCAAGCGTATTAGCGTTACGCGAAGTACTGTGTCGCGCAGGATTTGAATTCTGGTTGCCGTGTCCATTTCCACGACGACAACCATGATCGAGTACGATCGTACATATATATATATATAAGTATTATTCGGTCCAGTTAAACCGGAGTTGGGAGTAATTCTATCAGGATAAAAAAAAAATATTCAACAGTGAACATTTAAATTTTCCTGGTAAAGAGTTCAATGTAAGTGACATTACAGAGCAATAACTTATATATATATATATATATATATATATATATATATATATATATATATATATATATATAAGGAATATGAATATATTCTGAAGTTAATCCTATGGCGAAACATGTCAATATGATTTTCGATATCGTCTTCCTATTTTTATCATAGATAAATAGATAGATAATCGAATTGAGTTTTGCTTACAGCAAGGACTTTCTCGATTCTCCCCCCCTCTCTCTCTCTCTCTCATCCATTACTCCTGGAAGGTTCTCTAGGCGGCATCCAGTGTCCGCACTGAACTGATGTATATGTCTTTGCTGGTATGGCATCACTGACATATCCATATGTGGGAATTTGCATGAGGACGTTCCTTATGAGTTCGTTCTAACTTCTGCATATATATATATATATATATATATATATATCATGTCGCGCTTCCAACACGGACTTCCCTGACCCTCTCTCGCCACCCGTCTCTATAGTCCATCGCTCCTGGGAGGTCCTCCAGGTTAAATCCTGTATCGACGCAGAGCTATTTCTAGATATGTTCTAGCTGGTCGTCCAACCTTTGCTCGTCCATGTGTAGGCATCCACGAGAAATACATCGCTTATGAGTTCGGTTATATATATATATATATATATATATATATAGCGTAACCTCGTTTGACAGCTGATTAATGGGATATTCTGTTGTTATGGTATCACACTTTTCTTACAATGAAAACAGAGTTTCTTAGAATTACATAATGAGACCAAGTTGTTATTACTCAAGAAAAAGCTTTCAACTTCAAAATTCACAGAATTTGGACGAAATATTTTAAATAATGGAAAAAAGTTTAAAGAGCCAAACATTTCCCTTTTTTCCTCGGTGTATTATTAATCTTTGCTCTAAATCTTGATAGTATTACAATTTCTCAAATTCGCCAAGCAAATAGGTCCCTTCTACTAGCATAGTATGTTTATTTATTTTTTCAAATAATTCTCTTTTGTTGCTGAATGTATTTATTTGGCATTTATGAATACCTCACTTTTGTTGGTATATATATATATATATATATATATATATATATATATATGAGGGGCGGAGATGGGACTAATGCTACTCGTGCCCGTAACGACCAATAACTCGGTCAATGTTATTCAAAATGGATTAAAAATCATCTATTAATTTCAAGCAAACATACTTAGTCTGATCTCAATTAAATTACGTATCTATTCAAGTTTCGATAACTAAGTAGGCAAAAGTTCATAAATATATCTGGGAATAATACAACGATGCTGTTTTGAGCGGATGGTCTTTGTCCGGCCACTGTCAGATCCATTGAACATCCCATAAAATCGGCTATAATGTTGAACACGCGTAATCCGTGCCCAGCACTAGACCCTTATAATAACAGTAATGTTAGCGAAATCTCGCTTTTGGCTGTAGCCAATAGAAATAGCAAGTCTACCGTGCTCAAAAAAATTAGCACAATGTGACTGCTGACAACTGTCTTGGGAAGAGGGAGAGGGACCGAGAGAGAGATAGAGAGAGCGGGGGATAGCAGATTATAGCCGTCGCCGACGTCATCATCATCGCTATGGTAAATGTTGGTTAAACGGCGTGTTTTAATTCGTTTTTTCACTGACAGATCTCTATTTCTTTAATGAATGTTGCATATATTACATTCGGTAACTAAAATTTGTTTATTTGAATACATTTTCAACAAATAATCTTTATTTTAAGCGAAATTGAAACTACTAGCTGTATCTGTGTATATTGTCATCAATTTCCTTATTCTAATAAACATATTTTTCTCGTCATAGTAATGAACATCTTCTCTTTTCTTCTATACTTTTGAAAGGAAAAAAAAAATTATCTTATCTACTGTATTAACAAGACTACAAATTATATAGTATCTTGATTGTTTACAAAAAACCACTATGCAAGGTACGTTAGTCAATCTGTGCTATACAATGGAGAATCACGCAATAGCAACTATGATGACTTACTATGGGTCCACGGACCACGGGTTGGGAACTGAAGTTGACAGAGGGTGGGGGGGTCACGAGTAGCAAAAATAGGCTAGAGTCACCACTGATATATATATATATATATATGTGTGTGTGTGTGTGTGTGTGTGTGTGTGTGTGTTCTAGGGATAAATATCTGTTTTGAATAATCAATTTTGCTAGTATATATTTTCTTTTAATTAGCTGACTTTTGATGGTAAATATAATTTATTTTCCGTAAATAGTTCACTTTTGGTGGTTTATATATATATATATATATATATATATATATATATATATTACCATCTACAGACAGGCTGTTTCGTTGTATCACAACTCTTCAGTGTGGCTTGACACGCAGGACGATTGAAGCTGGAATCGAAACCCACCAAACCTTACGTTAGACTTAGTTTCATGCCGCTCAGCCAACAAGCGAAACACGTCAGCTCCGGAATTATAAATTAAGTAGTAGTTTTCGTTTGTTTAGATTTTTATACCTTACCGTATATATATATATATATATATAATTTAAATATCTCACTTTGAATGGTAAGTATACATATATATTTTTCAAATTGAGGCCAAATACATACATATAAATATACGTATTCATGTATATATATATATATATATATATAGAGCTAACATTTTAGGCACTTGATTCGATTTACAGCAAATTTAAAAATTGACCTTGTGTCATATCCTGCCCGAGCGGAGGGGTTGGTAAATAGTAACAGCAAGGCTATCGTTGCAGTTTTTCTGTAAAATTCAATGTTCATCTAAACACTATTGCAATCGAGAATACTTAAAAAAATAGTTTTGAAAGTAATTACCAATTAAAGTACGAAAGTAGTTTTGTTATAAAAGAATGAAAATGAAATGACGCGGTTGTACTTTTTCAGCCCAAAAGCCCAATTGGCAAAGGCTATAGAATTGGCTGACAGCATCTCTGCAGAGGGATAAGACTCCCTCCACAACAAGTTCCTGGATATTATTAAGCCATTGGGCTTTGTAGAATGGGGACAACTTCATTACCATTACTTCCAGGTCAACTCCGACTAAGAGTGGTAGTAAATAGTAGAGTCCCATCTTTGGGTCCATTAGAATTGTTTAATCATTTACCAGATTTGAAACCATTTAACTTTGCATAAACAAATGACTGATGATAAATTGAATTAGTTTTTACGCGGCAATTCTTATAACAATTTTATTGTGATCAAACAATTGAATAATATTGAATAGAAATATTAATACTAAAAAGCAATACTTAAATCTCTTTATGTTCGTTCAGACAAATGAGCTGAGGACCATTGAATATATTACTGAGAAACGACTCTTTTAAAAGGAATGTATATTTGATATTTACATGTATAAACACAACATGGCATTAGATAACCCACAAGGGTTGATATGCTTTATAACATAACCAATCAACTTTTCTGGCTTTTTTTTCAAATAATATGCTTCCTTTTCTTGAATAAGCGATTTTAAAGTATAAGATGACAGACTCCCATTTGGGAGAAATCGCTACCTTTGTCAAGCTTCGTTGTAGGTTTGGTTTAGTTTGATTTTATGGCATATCAACCTGTGTATGTGATTCAATGCCAAATATTGGCCTAGTGGGTAGAGTGTTTGCCAATGGTCTAAGAGACCTGAGCTCAATCCTAGGTCGCGTCATACCAAAGACTTAAATAATGGTACTTGATATCTCTTTGCTTAACATTCAGCATTATAAAGTACGGATCAAGGATAGAGGGGAGCAATCCAGGAAAAGGAGTAGCACCCTCCTCAAAACCTTGGTTTTGTAGCTATTGAAAAGGGTCGCCTTCGACTATGGTCGCCAACAACAACAATATCATTTGCCAAAAAAAATGTGTTGATAACATTTTCGAATAACAGCGAAGATTCGCTGTTATTCGAAAATGTTCTCAACTCATTTTCTTTTGACAGCAACACTGCTATTGTTGATGTTGGCGACCATCGTCGAAGGCGACCCTTTCAAAGCTCCAAACCAAGCCTTTTGAGGATCGTTCAAGCGCACCAATTACAATTTCGGAGGCCAGGGAATATGTTTAATGTAGAAGAATCTTCTAATCCAAACTCCAAGATCGTTTTGTGTCGACTTATTATTCAACAAACTCATTAATCGTCTTCTTTACTCAGAACATTTTTTTTCTAAATCAATGCATTATTCAAACGAGCCAGTTGCTCTTTGTAACTTTTGGTGGTAACAGTTTGTTCCAGTTTCAGCATTTCATCATTTCACTGCTTGGAAATGTTAAGACTTGAGGATCTTTTTAGTTAAAATGTTTAGATTTTTTAAGAATTTTCCTGATAAATTGATTTTTTATTGCTAGTAAGAATGGCGCCCGTGGTGTAATGGTTATCGTCGTAGGAAATGGACACGGCCACACGAGTTCAAATCCTGGAAGAGGCTGATTACATTCCCCATAGCACTAATACCCTTGGGAAAGGTATGAATCCAATTATTCTCCCTCCAGCTATAGGTAAATAGAAGGACAGACTGGGTTCTTCAGCACTGGTGAGACAACTAGAAGGAAAACTCTAAATTCAAACCTGTTAAACTCCGCTTAAAAATTGACCTTGTGTCATATCCTGGCCGAGCGGAGGGGTTGGTAAATAGGGTAAGAATGGTTGATTTTTTCTTTCTTTTTTATGTTTTTTTTTTTCAGGAGATACGAAAGTTTTTTTTTACTTTATTCGGCAAAACCTATTGAATTTTAGATATATTCATCAAATTGTCTTAATTTCTTTTATCATATTTTCTTTCTTAAAAAACCCTTGAGTATATTTTCTTTTTTTGGACATTTTTTTGATCCTGCCAAATGATATAGCTGTTAGTTTTATTTCTCAGAATGTTTTTACGTTTTTCTTTCTCTTAGAACTTTACATTAAAGTTTTTATTTATTCCACAAAACGTCTTCATATTTAACTTAATTTGACACAATAAAATAAAGTTTTTTTTATTGCCATTGTCTTAAAGATTATATTTTCTAATGTAAATGTTTTAAAGATTATTTTTTGTCACCACTATATAAAAGATTATCTCTTTTGATTAACAATATACTGAAGATTATCTTTTTTATTACCATTATAATAAAGATTATCTTTCTGATAGCAAAAGACTTAAAGATTAACTTTTTATTGTTAGTCTTAAAGATTATCTTTTTTATCGTCAATAACTGAAAGATTATTTTTTCATTGTCAATAGCTTAAAGATTATCTTTCTTATTACCAATACATTAGAAAAAATTATCTTTTCAATCGATAAAATTCTTAACGATTCAAATTTTTTTTTATTGTCATTAACTTAAAGATTATCTTTCTTATTACCAATATATTAAAGTTTTTTTTTTATTGCCAATGTCTAAAAATGACATTTTTAATAAAAAATTTATAAATCTTATTTGTTTTGTTTTGAATTTTATTTATTTTTTAAAAAATTTTTTCTATTTTTTATTTCATTTTATTTAGTTTTATTTTATTTTTTTGTCGATCGAACAGAATAAGTAAGGTGTTGCTACTGAAATTCGGTCATATATCGATAACAAATCATTTGTAAATCGCTTATGATTTCAAGTCCAACTGTTGCTATGTTGGAGCTTTTACGTACTATCGACTGATTCTACAGCATTTAAACCTCATCTGTAAATTGGTTGTAAAAAAAAATTAGATGGAAAACGTCAAGAATTTTTTATTTTTTCGGAATTTTTTGAAACTACAAATTTATATTTATTTCAGCGAAATTATTTCACGGAATCCAGAAAAGGTTTCTTTAAAAAAAAAAAAAAAAAAATTGGGGACATTTTTCCCTATTTTACAGATCATTCATTCGTGAACAATTTAAGATTAAAATTGATAAAATCCATTCCCCTTCCAGTTTAAAAATCATCCAAATTTCGTTTTCACTGAGAACGACATACGAGTCGATTTTTGATTCTGAAAAAAACCCTCTCTAAAACTCGGGATCAACTTCTTCGATAAATATCAAATCCAAACATTTACCACAGGGTGGTTAACTTGTGAAACAGTTCTCTTAACAATCGATGTACACTCCTTACCGTAACTCGTATTTGGTAACCATACTTAACAAATTAACACAGAGATTTATAAAAAATAATAAAACTCTACAAGAAGTTAAGTATTATTTTGGTCGTGATTTTTCCGACAGTTGTCCTCATCTTTATTGGGGTAAGTTGAAACAACGTTTCGGCAGCTATATCCTCCGGCCTTCCTCATGTGTCTCTGGTTCATCTGGGGATAGAAATAATTAAACCTGGAAAGTGATTTTTAAAGTTTGACTGTTGATCATTTTAAACAGATCATATTTACGAACCCCTCCGCTCGGGCAGGATATGACACAAGGTCAATTTTTAAGCGGAGTTTAACAGGTTTGAATTCAGAGTTTTCCTTCTCCTAGACTAGTTGCCTCACCAAGGCTGAAGAACCTAGTCTGTCCTACTATTTACCCATAGCTGGAGGGAGAATAATTGGATTCATACCTTTCCCAAGGGTATTAGTGCTA